>BQNB010001602.1:0-17780 GCA_026074375.1 Tanacetum coccineum | reverse complement strand
ATTTAAGTCAAAGGTCTAACAATTTAGAAGCTTCCTCTTGGTGAAGTTTAAGTCACGAGAATGTAAAAAGTAAAGTAGCTCAATAACAAGCATGTCAAAAGGGTTGAAAATCTTTTAAAAATGAACCCTTACTACATAATCTAAAGTTACATACAGCTCAAATATAATTATCCCTAATTACGTTATGAACTTTTTACACTTTCATTTCTGCTAAGAGTTTTTTACTAGACAAGAGACATATAGAGATGTCATTTTCTCTATTAAAAACATAATACCAACACGTCCTTTTTGGCATAAGTTTTAAATCCTTTTTAAATCATCTACCTACTACATTGATTTAGAAGCCTAATTTGTGGCATCTAACTTGGTGCAAAAATGGGTGGTTCATGTTTTTTTGATACTCAAATGTGTTGGTGGATTCACTGTAAATGAAAGATGATCATGTTTTTTTGTTACTTTCAGTGAAAGATGTCCATTTGCTATCAAGGTTTATGAGTACCTTTTGTGTTCTTTTGTTAAATACATGTGTGGATGGTGAAGTGATTTTTCTGATCTATCATCGAAATTGGATGCAGCGGCTTTTTCACACTATAATATCTTTATTTGCTCTTATGTAGGTGTTTGTGTTCACTTCATAGTTTTGGTATATATTACAAACACACAATAACATTTAAAGACTTTGTTTAAGGCATAGATGATTCGGTTTATAAACTCAATTATCATTAAGACGTTGTTTGCCATTTTGTAATTTACAACCAATTTTGATTATATAAGCATAGAATGTTGTTTTAAACATTTAAAGACTTTGTTTTAAGCATAGATGATTCGGGTTATAAACTCAATATTAAGTATTCGTTGTTTTTTAATCATTCTCACAGGTGACACAAATAAGGATGAAGTTGTTTGGTCATCTCATCGATATGAAAGTGCCCGAGACATAATTCTTTTCAAGGTACACACTTATATGTCAACTATATGAATGATTACTTAATTATTTGGTAGTTAGACTGTTAGATATAGTATTCACTTTAGTCAATATGTTAGGGGGTTTAGTGTAAATTTAGCTCTAATTATAGTCATATTAAGGTTGTTGGGTTTCTCTACAGCCCAAGCCCATCCTCCCCCTTGTCTCTATAAAAGGAGGTGAGGGGGAGGGTTTTGTACTTCATTCTTTTCCTTACTCAATAAACATATAATATTGATGGTTATATTCTTGTGCATCCTTTTCTTTTCTGTCATACATAATCTGGTGGGGTGTGTTCTTCTTCAAGATCGGATTTATTCTGCACTAGTAACCAGGTTGTAGGGTGATCGAATCCTACAAGTGGTATCAAGAGTTCAGGTTCGCGGGTTCTCTAGTTAACTAGGATCGATCAAGAAGAGGTCTTTGTTGTTCGGATTTTCTAGAAGGAACAGGAGGGTTCTATTCTGTTTGGGCTACCAGGTTCTCGATAACAAAAGTTCTTGGTGTTGAGGATTTTTTTTACGTCAAGGAGCAGCAGGGTATCGACAGGTAAAGGTTCTTGAGTACTTCGATTGTCTGGGTCTGCGTCAAGGTGTAGAAGACTTAAGGGTGGTTAGTTTTCAAATAATATTAATAATTAAAAAATTATTATTTTGAGTTATTGCACAAGGTACTTTGTTTGATTCGTTGTTGTGAGGTTTATATCACAAGGTTATCAGAATAAACAAAGAGTCAGAGAATAAGTCCAAGACTTGTCGAGGTTGCAAGGTTTCTTAGGTTACAAGAAATTGTTTTGCAGAAATAAAAGTACGACAAGGGTTACTTCAAAAAATGCCGGGTGCCTTTTTAAATTAAGGGTTGTCGATTTGATTGGATGGTCTAATTTCCAAGGTTTAATCGATATGATTAAGAAGGGGTTTTGTTTTTTGAAGGGTTTCTTGGTTTGATCAACATCTAAGAAGGTTTATTCTTAGGGTTATATCGATAAGCAAGGGTTTTTTTTACAAACGGGTTACTTTGCTAGATCGTGTTTTGTGTAGGTAAATTCACAAAAGGTTAAACGGTTAGCAAAGGGTTAAAAGAATGGCTAGTATGAATACTCGGTTAAACATCACAAAACTCGATGGGAATATTGTACAAAATCATGGAGGTTCAAAAACCAGTTGGGTTCAAACAACTTAGTCCTGGTGTTGAAACAGGAGTCCATGGAGTACATGATGAAAAACGTGTTTGGTTTGAGGTAAAGTATTTCAGAGCATTGATCTTGTGTTTGGGTGATTGGGTCCTATGGGAGATTACCAAGGAGACGACTGCAACGGGGTTTGGAAAAAGATAGAGACTTTATACATGACAAAGTCTTTAGCTAATCGTTTGTACTTGAAGAAGTTATATACTTTTCACATGCATCCGGGTAAGAGTCAGTCTGAATATATTGATGAGTTTCACAAGCTGGTAGGTGACTTAGCGGCTATAGATACTGCTATATCGGATGAGGATCAGGCATTTTTATTACTCACATATTTACCATCGTCTTACGATAATCTCGTAGAGACTTTGCTATATGGTCATGATACTTTGAAGCTAGAAGACGTGCTCGCGACACTTAATTCTAGGGAACTTTAGAAGATGACGGAAGCAAAGGGTGATGGTGGTGAAGGGTTGTATGTGAGGAGGAGATCTGGTCAGAGGGATATGGAGCAGTATACAGATAGTGCATGGTCAAAGTTACAGGAAAGAAGCAACATACTCAGGTGTTATATATGTAAGTCTGAGGAGCATTTGAAGAGGGATTGTCCCAGGTATAATCACAAGAAATCTTAAGGTTTTGTCAGGAATGAAGATCAGGTATTCGGTTCTGGAGCTGATGAGTATGACAATGTTGATGTTATGATAGCTATGAGTGTTGAAGAATTGTTGGACTGGATCATGGATTCAGGGGTCTCATACTATATAACATACATGATAGATTACTTGGTTGATTTGGAAGAGTATGACGGTAGTAATATACTGCTTGGTGATGGCAGGGAATGCCGTGTACGAGGGGACATGTAAGGTTCAAGTACAGATGAGGGATGGGTCAAGTTTTGTGTTGGACAACGTCAGGTATGTTCCAGAATTAAGGCGAAACTTGATATCGTTGGACACTCTTGAAAAATAGGGTTTTACCGTGAATTTACAGTCGAGCAAGATCAAGGTTATAAAGGGTTCACTTATGGTACTATCAGGAACAAGAAGAGCTAATTGCATATATACCCTGGATGGTCAGGTTGTGACCAGGAAGACATTAAAGGGTAGGAAGCACTTAGGAGAATATCAAATTGGGTAGAATATCAAGACATGTAATGTTCTTGATTTTTGTAATCAGAGGTCTACAAAAAAATGTACGAAGAGTGGGATCGCCAAACATTTGGGTGTTGCAGGGTTACAGCAGCAAAATGGGTTGGTTGAGGAAACAAACGTGACACTCTTGGCTAAGGTACGTTGTTTTCTGATTCAGTCTGGTATGTCCAAGGTTTTTTGGAGAAGGATCAACGCATATTACATATCTAGAACAAGTTCACCATTCATCAGTGATTGGATTTAAGTGCCTATAGATCATGTTGGGGCTTTTTGTTTGCCTTGCTAGTAAAATGGCATGGGGATGAGTAAACCAAGTTAGGTCAAGTGCATTTTCTGGGATACTTATAGGTGTAGTGGGTAATAAAGCTTTGGAGGTTAGATGACGTTACTTCAAAGGTAGTGCTTTACGGGAATATGGGTTTCAATGAAAGTAGGGAATACAAGAAAACTTTCATTGGTTCTGGTGTAAGTATGAGTTCACTACAGGTGTTGCAAGGAGTTGAGTTTGAGGTGGAACCATAGGAGGATCATACATTTGAGGTGGAACCTCATGGGAATGTCGATCATGTAGTTGGTTCACAGGAAGTACAAACTCAAGATTTGATATACTATCATTTAGCACGTGATAGGGAGCAACACTCAACGCATGAACTATTCAACTATAGAGAAGACAATAATGAGGTTTCTTTTGCAGTTGCTGAAGCGGAGAAGATTTATGCACATAAGTCATTGACTTTCAATAATACAGTTGCTTGTGAGGTGATTTCCAAGTGGAAGGCTGGATTGAAAGATGATATGGATGCTCGGTCAGATGTGTATGTGCTTAGCGACGGTTGCAAGAAATGTAGTGACGACAGCGATGTCTATTACTGGGAGTATACACCAGGTATGTTCATACATCTATTTCTCTATATAGATGATATGGTTTTTCTTGTGGATGCAAGGCTGAGATCTTGGCTATCAAGGGTTTGTTGGATAAAGCAAAGGGAAATGTACTAGGTATAGTGATCGTCAAGGATCAAAGTGGTAATACTCCGAGGGTGTCACGGTCTAGGTCCTACAACGGGAAGTTGGTACAGACTTTGTCGGAGGGACACTCCATACTGTCATTGAAGGGTAGTCTATCAGGGGACTATGATGTGGAAAAGAATGGTAAGTGGTCATGTATATATGCGATTGGAAGCCAGGAGTATCAGGTGGTCTGCACGAGACTTGACATAGCATCGACAGATGTGGGTATGTTGGATAAGTTTGATCGTGGATTACAGACAGACGTACATAATTTTGTGGATTATGACTACACCATGGGAAGATCGATCACTGTCATGGGTAGATCAATCACAAGGTACGGGTTGATGATACAAGGATGTGTAGGAAGCTGAGAATGTATGATGCTGCACATGATGGCTTTGTCGCCAACTGAAGTGGGGTATATGACACTTACGGAGGCTGCAAAGGAGGCTATCTGGCTAAAGGGACTCGCAATAGAGTCAGGATTCGAGCTAAAGATAGTAGCGGGTATTGCTACAGGTGCCTTGTCAAAGGCTATCCCTGGTCCGAGGTTCCAGCATAGGTTGAATTTGCTAAGTATCGGTATAGGCTAATATAGTACTAAGGTGGAAATTGTTATATTTAGTATCCATATTAGTTTATAAATATTAAGTCTATGGGTCATTGTGTAAGTTTATCCCAACTAGGGATTTAATGTATATGTCGGTTCACAACTCTATATATACCATCTCAAACGATGGTTTAGGTGTAAGATCAAAAAGAATCGACTGGTTTTCTTACTCCTTAGTAGCAGCAGCAGTTTCAACTCCTTTAAGGGTTGGTTTTCTTCTCATCTCTACAATAAAGAGGTGAGGGGGGAGGGGTTTTTGTACATCATTCTTTTCTTTCTTAATCAATAAACGTTTGGTTAAGGGTATTCTTGAGTGTTTTTTCTTGAGTCTATATTCCGCGCTAGCTTTCAAGGTTTGTTGGACTTTATTTTTTCAACATATATATATATATATATATATATATATATATATATATATATAAGTGGGGACTTTCCTTTTCAGAACCATTCTTAGTGCAGAACTGACAGAACCACCAAAACATACATGCACCAAAACGCCTTTTAAAAATCAAAAAAATACATGAAAATCGTAAGAATCCACCTATGTTCTTCAGTATCATCATGAACTCTTCCTCTTCTTTCACAAAAACCTTACACACGGCCGCAATATTGTTGTTGCACGCCTTATAAGAACATACATGCACACCTTCAAAGAAAAATTTTGTATTTACAATTTCTTATCAAAATTCTTTACACAACTATGTTTTTTAAAACATATATGTTGTTTATAGAGCATATGTTCAAAAATACAATTATTGAAGGCGTGCACGCATGTTTTTGATGGTTCTGTCAGTTCTCGCACTAAGAATGGTTCTGAAAAGAAAGTCTCACTATATATATATAGTATATTTAAAAAACTAACCTATATTTAAAAAACTAACCTAATCAATATACGATACATGTACAATTTCGTGGAGAAGGTTGAGAATTCAGACTTACACATTAACATAATTGTGCATGGTTTAAATTAAATTATTTTGACTTAGTTATGGATATTGACAGAAAGACCTCATAGTTTTAAATATAAAGATTTTCCTTTCCTTATTTTTTGGAGATGGTTATGCAAACTTAGTTATTTATACTTGATCAATTCTCAGAACCCTAATATTGTTCCATCTATAAAACCTTCTGACAACACTAACATACTTTGTCAATTCTGATAGAAACAGGTTTTTTGTTACTTGTTTTTGAAAGCACGTCTTCCCCAATTGATACCCAAGGCATACATAATAAGGGATGCGGCTATACTGGTCCACATGAAATAGCAACCGGAAAAGCAAAAGGTAATCGAAAGGTTCGTTTGGTGCGTCATCATGTCTCAAGTAGGCCACAATGACCACGCACTTGGCCATTTGAAAGAAGAACTAAGGGCACGAAATTAATGTTGATACTTTCCAAGCGGGGAGTAAAGATCAGTAGATGGCTTGTTCACACGCAAGATTCTCTAATACCGAGCATTTAATTTTAATATTCCTAATAAGTTCTAAGTTTGATGATGTAATCTTGTTTCGTTTTGATCCGTTTTTCATTTATGTTACATTTTCATAAACAATTTCCTTACCTTCGTTTAAGTATAATAAATTAATTGCATGTTTCTAATTACAATGTTTGTACTGTTATTTTCATTCTTTTTCATATGTATATACTCCTTTATGTGTAATTGTTTATGTTAAATTGCTAGTTTTTTTTATGTTTTTTGTGTTATTCATTTCGCACAGTACATGCCCTTCATTAAGATTTGTTACAACACATATGCACGGTTGCAACTATACTAAAGTAACTAACAATACAAACACTATATTACAGTATATTTTAAATTAGTACCCTAATTTTTAATGTATACCCAACATAATTTGTAAAATACATATGCACATGTTAGATGACTAACTTTTATTGTGCCATTGCATTAGTATATTTTTTCACACCATTTAGTACAATTCATTATAACACTTACCTATAATATACACGCCCAATTTTTTGTATAATACATATGCACACATATTATAACCTAAAATTTAGTAAAATATGTTTATTCTCAAATGACCCACAATTTTATGCAATACTTATGTATTATACAATACACATGCACATTTTACATGAATACAAAATTAACTAACAATATAAACTATAAATTACATATGCAAACACTAACATCATGTAATGTACCCAACTCCCATGTTGGTACAATACCTATGCACATATGCACATGCCTAATTGATACATGTGTTGACAATTTTCAAACATATAAGTAACAATCATAACAAAATTACACAACTTCATTCACGATAAATCAAAGCAAATATACCAGGAATAATATATAATATTCGCTTAAGCAAAAACCCAGAAATCAAACCATAACATAAGTCATTAACATTCACCTACTAAAGCTAACCCAAAAACCAGAAACCAATCGATAACATCAGTCATTAACATTCACCTTCTAAGGCTAACCCAAAAAATAGCAGTCGAAAATTATTCAGAACGTCTTACATCAACCATACCAAACCAAAAGACACAACTAATATTAAATTTTCATTGTCTCAGTTATCCTTACTTCCCATTAAGTAGTTCACTCGAACCTTTTTATGATTATGTTGCAAGCCAGATTGAAGAATTTGCTGCGTACTTCACCCTCAAATTTTTGTTGATCAGAGATGATATGCTTGCGTCCATCGACATCCTAACCCACACTCACACTTCTCCTTCATATTACCCATGTACGTTTCTATATGTCTCAAAGCATAAACACCCCAGTTGGCTGATTTTGATTTTCTTTGACATTTCATCCTTATAAAATTAAGGCTGGCAGTAAAGATTGCACTAGCTTTTGTATGACCCACTGTAATCAGATACCTTCCAAAGTCCGCATGCTTTTGTTTCAAAAATGAAAAGAAAATAATAAATTGTTATATAAATTAAAGAAACGTTTAATTAATCAAATTTTTTAAGAATTATGATGTTTAAACATACCAGAATTGTACACAATATGTCATTCTCAATTCTCCCACCTTTTTTATTAGTGTCGTATTTGATTCATTGTTTCAAGCTTTAATTTCTTTTTATCCAACATACAGACATCATTTAGTACCTTCAATTAAAAACCTCCACAAATTGGTATCCTTCATTACTCACGGGAATAAACACCTGCAATTGTACTTTATAATATAAAGAGTAAACTGCAAAAATCATCCCTGTGGTTTGTAGTTCATGGCACTAATCATCCCTAGCCGATACTATTGGCACTAATCATCCCTGAGTGGTGAAACGTTCGGCAATAATCATCCCTGAAGGGATGTTTTTTGCAAAACTTTTTGTTAAACTTTTTGCAAAAATCATCCCTAATAAGGATGATTTTTGCCGGACATTTGCTACTCAGGGATGATTATTGCCAATAGTATCGGCTAGGGATGATTAGTGCCACTAACTACAAACCACAGGGATGATTTTTGCAGTTTACTCTAATATAAAATATTGTATGTTTTACGCAACAAATGCACAAAAAATACTTACCAACTTACTTGAAACAACTAACTTTCAACACATCACTCGACAACCAATACTATTATAACTAACAAATTCACATAACCAATTACTAGACACAATATCTGTGCACAACCTGCAATATCAGATCAAGTAGCTAAAAAAACTTCATGATGTCAAACTAAACCAATACAATGTCATACAAATAGATAAAAAGGACTCTGAACTTCAGATGGTGACGTACAAGAATAACTAGTGAACCAAATACATGTGCAGTTTCAACAAAAAACCAAACGCACGCTAATATATGCTAATGAACCAAATTACTGAGGGTAAAAATATACTTGTATGATACTAATAAATAACACAATATACTAATGCAAAAATCAAGAACTGAGTTTTGTAGAAAAAGCGAATTTCAACACAAATCCAAACACACGCTAATATAGTACTACTGTTTGGCATATCACATAGACATCTACACCAGGCATTTTAGCAATCATGGGATATGAATTGTAACGAAAAAAACAACAACTTGTGTCCTTCCAACAAAGCAATACAAATCAAAATTTTAATTTATATTTGCGTACCAGCTCTACATCTTTGAAGTCCATCCACCGTTGATCTTTAACAATCGCCTTCATTTCATGAATCTTATACAGATTATACCTCACATCAGCTGATAACTTTGCATTTTTTTAATTCTTCTGTCTGTGTCACAAACACAATGCAAATGTAACATTTATAAATTTCATATATATATATTCTAAAGATTCTATCTATTATAATACTTTAATTGAACACACTTACCACCACAAATGTTGGCAAGAACGCTCTTAAAGGCGAAGACGCGTAACACAAACGTTCATTGAAATTTAAATGCTCTGCCCACAACAGTCCAAAATATTGTCCTCCACAGCCGTCACTTGGTGCCAAATCTCCATCATTGATGCTAGTTGACCGTGCCGTTTGTTGTCTCAAATAAATTTCACTAGCATTAACAGAAACTATGTTATTACAAACACACATGCATTTAAATTAAACAAACCAAACAAAACAACTTACAATGCATTTCCGCTCATTTAAAACAATTTTTTTGCTACTACATTTTCCACATCACTCATATCCGCCATCAATGTCACTACTCCTCGACATGAAAGGGGACTTCATATTCGAAGTTACCGGGGTTGACCTTTTTTCTTTTCTTGTAACTGCTGCATTTTTTTCAGATGTAGGTGGACAAAAACTAACGGGCATTGCCTGAATAGGTTGTATCACATCCCCTGTCGATACAGACGTAGTCCACGCGCCAGGCGAGAGCGCGCGCACAGCTACGCACCAGTTGTAAAATCTTTGTCTAACTCCAAAACTAAAACTTGAATGTCATCATGTCTACTGCCTTACCTTCGTTTTAAAGAAGCTCCTCGCATCAACTGTTTCTAAGATCTCAGCCTGTGTAACATGACCATAAGCATATTCAGGGGAGTTAAAGCCAATCAACTCTACCCTATCACTTTTTCTCTCTTGTACCTTATCAATTTCACCCGACTTTCCCATACTTGTAGATGAGTTTCCTGTTTGAAAATTGTTATGACCGTTCCCACCACCGGTTTGCAGATTCATCACCTGAACGTATTTCTCTTCCAAATCAATTAGCATATCATGATTAGGGAACACCTCCAATCCGATAGCAAGAGTTTTTTCAAAACAAGTCTTGTTCTTGCATATTGTTTCAATGTAGTTTTCCAACTTCCAGCCAAACCCCTGTATATACATGTGCATTCAAGTGTAAATACAAAATTATATACAAACAGGTTGTTTTAACCAATACGCTAATTCGATATTACCTCTAAGTCGTCTGAAAATCCAATTTCATCTTCTTCCACAAAAGGACCTTCTTTCTCACCCAATCCAAAACCACCAGATGCAATTTCTTCAGCTTCTCTTTCCTTCAAAACTTCCCCACTTCAATCTGACGTTGGTGGACGCCTGCGAGACATTGGTAATGATTTGCATTGGACCTCGTCCACATATATCATCTGTATTAAAAAAAATTATCATTAAAAAATAAGATACATGTACATTCATAAATAAACTAACTTGATCATAGTTATTACCGTGAGCAGAGTTACAGGTCCACAAAAGAAATTGTTTTGAAGCTCCTTTTTCCATCCATCTTTGCATAATGGTAGCGAGTCCAAAACATATTGACACCAATTGATATTACAAAGGTTTGTGTCTCGGCTTATATGCTTAAGTATTTCAAACTCACATGACCCTGTCTTCTTACAACATCCCATTATATTTGCAAATAGCATTATGATGTTCAATTTAAAATTGAATTCGACCACAGTTGATCTTCTAATCTTTGATTTGATTATTGATGGCGTAATGTCCTTTCGAGGAACATCCAAATTGTTCTTTCAATCTCGTATCATTTCTTATTTCCTGAAACTTCATCAACAGTATATGATCTCCATCATTATTCCTCATTCCGAGCATCTCACTTATAACATCGTTTTGACCACCATGAAGCTTTTTTCAATTTATCTCCATCGCCACTGGATCAAACTTATCTACAAATAAAACCAAGTCGTGACAATATACCGTCACTCTTAAAGTCAGTAAGCTGTCGAAACCACATTTTAGCTACACAAGCTTGTTACTAGATTTAATGAGCGAACGCAAGTACATAGCTTTTGGGCTCGACCTGTTACTCAAACGTAGTCAAAACTATTTTTGATTTTTTACTCATTTTTTTTGTTTCCTTACTTTTGAAGGTCCCGCCTTAGTATCTGCACATGTATCCTTCGTATCTGAATTAGCCGTCTCACCTGTAATACATAATATAAATCAAGGCAATGTTAACACTTATACATTTCATACACTTGTATATATTTAATTTGATAAACGCAAATCGATACATACCTTTCTTTTTTTTGCATCTAATCATTTTGTTATCAGTTGATGCTCTCTTCTTTCCCTTTGTTATTTCAGATTCTGCAATAGTCATTGTATTTCATTAATACAAACCAATCTTTATTCTAAAAATTAATTTATTACTTTTAATATAAACTAACCTTTCATTACATCTGCTGAATCATGTGATCTTGAAATAATCATTCTTTTAGTCCACTTGACCGGTGTTGCTATAAATAAAAACTTTTTGAATTTTTAGACTAAAAGTGAAAAATGCATTGAAATGCAAGGACCAAAGATGCAGTTAACTCTTCATAATAATATAATAGATGAAAAAGACCAAAAACCCCTCTTAATTAACGGTCAAATATAGGTCAACTAACGGCATTAGTAAATTTGGACCAAAAGTGAAACGGGTTGTCGGGTATTTGTGTGAATCCGTAAGATTTTTGAAAATGAACCAAAAGTGTTATACTTGGTAAACCACGTGGAACAAAAATGTAGTTTACTCTTGAATTTATATCTATAGTGAAGTGTTTGCTAGCTTTCTTGACCTCCCCTATAATTGGTAGCACCAGACGATAGGGCTTTGGCTTGCTACCTTATAGTAGGGGTGGCAATTTCTGACCCGACACGAAACCCGACCTGAAACCGACACGAAAATTAGCAGGTTTGGGTTGAGTCTAATAGATTTCGGGTCGGGTTTGGGTCGACCTATCTGACCTGTTTATTAAACAGGTTAGGTTCGGGTTGAGAATAAATTAAGCGGGTCGACCCGTCAACCCGTTTAAAATTTTTTCTAAAAATAAAAATTATTTATATTTTATTATATGTGTTAAATGGGTTAAACGGATCGACCAGCAAACCCGTTTAACTTGTGTAACCCGTTTAATGTGCCAACTTTTGTATATAAAACGGGTTCGATGGGTCAACCCGAAACCCGTTTAACCTATTCAACCCGTGTAACCTATTTAACCCGCCAACCCAACTATATATATGGGTTAAATGGGTCAGGTTCGGGTTATGTGTAAACAAGTTAGGGTTGACATAGCCGACCCGATTATTTAAATGGGTCAGGTTCGGGTTGGGGTTTTCTGACCCGCCAACCCGAACCCGACCTGAATTGCCACCCCTACCTGTGGTAGCCTTATAGGAAATTGTTTTTCACTTTTTTTTGTTATTGGTGTATTTGTTTTCACTATTATAGATGCTACTTACGAGTCCTAAGACCCTTTGTTTCATCCCTCTAGTAAAACGACTAGTTTCCTTATGTCGTCTTCGAATGTCAAAATTGTGTCGAATAGCACGGTTGTTAAGACCGGGGAGGATTTTGGATTGAGGAGTTTGCAGAAGACATGGTTGTGATTATTCTTTTCGTTCAACGTGTTCTTGAACAAGCCAGGGAGATGAATTTCTTGTATCAAGTTAAGGCTTCGATGCTCAAGCGACTGGGTTCCAACCGGTCGATGGTTGTTTTGTTAATGTAGATGAGAAACTATTTGCATATCTCAAAGCTAAAAAGAATGGGTGACATGTTAATGTAGATTGGTTCAAATTTTAAAATCATATCAACCTTTGTGGTAAGTTTTATTGAAACTATACCAAGGAATCTGAACTATTTAGCTTGTATCGTTAGTGGAGTATCAAAATGGTAGTCTTGTTACCTTTTAACTTGGATTTTGACTTTGTATCAAAAGCTATAAAACACACTTACAGCCTTAGTTGCTTTGATCATTGAACTGGATTGGATGGGCTTTCTTTGATTGTGTGCTTTAAAGATAGATCAGATTTCACAATATAATGAAGTTATTATTGTAAAACGAAGGTGTTTTTGATTGTTTGTTAACAAAATGTTATCAATTTTTAGAAAATTCAAAGAAAATTTGAAGTGTAAAAAAACTGGGTTTGTGTTATTAGTGTTCTTGAGTTTGATTTAAAATTAATTGTAAATTGTAAATTCAAGGGGGGAAAAAATTGTGTTTGTGTTCTTGGTGTTGTCTTCTTAGTGTTCAAGATGTTGTTCGAAGAGGGGAACTAGACGAGGGTATACTAGTCATTTCTTATGCCTTTCAGTAACTATCGAAAAAATCAACGAGCGTTATCGACAGGGAAACTGAATCGCACAGAAAGAGTGTTTTGTGTACCATAGGAGTAGGGGTGCTTACGGTCCGAAACCGGACCGGACCGACGAAAACCAGACCAGACCGACGAAAACCGGACCGGACCAAAACCGAGTTTGGCCAAAACACCGGACCGAAATGGTCCGGTCCAGGCCGGTCCGGTCCAGGTCGGTCCGGTCCAGGTCGGTCTTCGGTCCAGTCCAGTTGAACAAGGCATAATTGCCGGTTTTTTCGTAAGACCGAACCGGACCGAGGACCGAAAATAACGAAAAAGATAAACTGAGGACCGGACCGAAATAGGTTCGGTCTGGTCGGTTTCTCGGTCCGGTCCGGTCCGGTCCATGTGATTTCACAAAATCAATCACATGTGATGTTGATACCAAAACTCATGTGATTTTTTCAGACCGTGAAATGACAAAAAAAAATCGAAAAAAAAGAGTTCGTCGAAAATATATATAGACGTCCCTCTATGAGAAATATAAAAAAATAACTCGTCTTGCGATAACTTCGACGAACTTTTTTTTCGCGTTTTTTTTCATCGACGTCTGAAAAAATCACATGAGATTTGTATCACAATCTCATGTGAATTTCAAAAAATCTCATGAGATTTTTTTCTGACGGTGATTGAAAAAAAAAATTCAAAAAAATTTCGACGAAAGTATATATAAGTGCCTCTCTATAGAAAGATAAAAGAAATACTCGTTTAGGCGATGGTGTATTTTTTTCGGTTTAAAAAAAAAAACGATTTATCGTTGCTAGATATTTGAGTTTTAAGAAAAAAAGTGGGAAAGTAGATGATGAAAAAATGATGTTTAGGATTAACCCAGTTTTTTTTGCCCTTGGTTTTTTTGAGGATTTCAACTCATACTACATGAGTTGAGATCCTCAAAAAACAAGGGCAAAAAAAAAAACAAATGGGTTAATCCTAACCACTCATTTTTTCATCATCCACTTTTTCACCTTTTTCTTAAAACTCAAATATCTAGCAAACGATAAATCGTTAAACGAAAAAAAATACACCATCGCGACGAGTATTTTTTTATCTTTCTATAGAGGGGCACTTATATATACTTTCGACGAACTTTTTTCGAATTTTTTTTTTCAATCACGTCAGAAAAAATCTCATGGGATTTTTTGAAATCACATGAGATTGTGATACAAATCTCATGTGATTTTTTCAGACGTGATTGAAAAAAAAACGGAAAAAAAGTTCGTCGAAAGTATCGCAACGAGTAATTTTTTATCTTTCTATAGAGGGCACTTATATATATATTTTCGAAGAACTCTTTTTTCGAGATTTTTTTGTTTCAATCACGTCTTGAAAAAATCGACATGAATTTGTATCACAATATCATGAATCACATTGATTTGTGATACAAATCTCATGTGATTTTTTCAGACGTGATTTTTTCAGATGTGATTTTTCGACGAACTCTTTTTTCGAATTATTTTTTTTCAATCACGTCTTAAAAAATCACATGAAATTTGTATCACAAATCACATGTGATTTTGTGAAATCACATGAGATTGTGATACAAATCTCATGTGATTTTTTCAGACGTGATTGAAAAAAATCAAAAAAAAAGTTCGTCGAAAGTATCACAACGAGTATTTTTTTATCTTTCTATAGGGGGCACTTCTATATACTTTCGACGAACTCTTTTTTCGAATTTTTTTTTTAATCACGTCTGAAAAAATCACATGAGATTTTGTATCACATCTCATGTGATTTCAAAAAATCCATGAGATTTTTTCTGACGTGATTGAAAAAAAAAATTCGAAAAAAGTTCGTCGAAAGTATATAGAAGTGCCCCTCTATAGAAATATGATTTAATTCTCGTCGCGATGGTATGTTTCGTTTTGCGTAACGATTAACGGTTGTGAGAGATATTTTAAATTATTTAAAAATAGTGAAAAGTGGTTTTTTAATTAAAAATAAATAAGAATTAATCTAAACCCATTAATAAAATAAAATTGGATGGAAAGATGAATCGAGTTTGTTCTTTTTTTTGACCATTGTATCCTTATGGATTTCAACTCAAACTAAATAATAACTATACTTGGACAAATGATATGGACTCGGAAATATTTTTTTTTCCCTTTTATGACCATTATGACTAGGAAACCGAAAAGTCATGATTAATTAAGTGTAATCAAAATAAAATTCAGTAATAAAGCTCGGATAGTCTTCGCGCCGACTCTGGACTATCCAAAAAGGGTAGTAGTCTTGGTAATTAATCGGGGTCTCAATGTTGAGCCGTAAACCCATGTTAAAAATAAAGTGGAATCAAAAATATATAAATCACATCAGATTTTTTCGCATACGTGTTATCTCAATGTAAAGGCCCAGAACCGGGCTTTCAGCCTAGATGCTAATGGCGCCTAGTTCGCCATTTGGTTGAACATTGGGATGGATTTCATCAAGGTATTCGATTATGACACGTGACTCTGAAATGGGAGATCTGTTTGCATGAAGAAGGATCGGCACTTTCTTATGAATCGGGTTTGAATTTAACAAGAGCTTACTTTTGCAAGCTGGATGTTCCTGAATATACTCATATTCAATGGACTTGAGTTTGAGAACGACCCGAACTCGGTTCGTATATGGACTTGCATCAAACCCTATAAGCGTCATCTCACACTTTTTTGCCATTGAAAGTAATATATGATGCATGGTTGGTATATTTTTCTTTATATATGCCCATATTACTACACATGACCAAAAAGAAGTAGGAAGAACAGCATGTTGAAGCATTGCAAGAGCAGTAGATATAACTATATTTGTACGGGTACTATGCCGAACTATGACTGGCTAATAGTTTTTGTTGCGCCCTTATAGCACATCAAAACTCCAACCAAAATCAGCTTCATGTGTATTTCTTGGGTACTCGTTTAACTCGTAAATTACCTATGTATGCGTTATGTTTAAAAACATAATAGTAACCAAGTAAATAAGCCCCTAATACTACAATGTTTTAAAACACGTGTTGAATCGATCTGTTGAATCGTGAACCGGTTGAGTCATCTTAAGCCGATTTTGAAAACATAATAGTAACAGTAATTTAACTATGTACGCATTATGTTTATGGGTTAACCAAGCAAAGAAGCCCATACTACTACAATGCCTCTATTGTCCGATAGTATATGGAATGAAGGCCCATTTCATAGCAATGTAATAATCTAAAGAATTTTTCTTTGACAATCAAATTCAGTGACTCAAATTACTTTGAATTTCAACTTTTTACGATTTGACTGAATCGGTTGAATCGTGAACCGAAAGCTCGGTGGAGCCGATTAGAAATTCGATTTTTAACACATTGATTTTGTATGGTAATCCAACAAAATAATAATATGTATGGCTCCAAAGGTTGATAGTGTTAGAGAATAAATATGGCCCAAGCCCGGCTTGTGGGTTGGGTCCATTAGGGTTTGCTTATCTCTTGTAATCTATAAATAGTGGCTGAATAATAAATCATAACCTACGAGGTTTATTCATTATCTAACATGGTATCGGAGCAGGTCTGATCCTCAGACCGAGGTGGCTAAGTTGAGCCGCCTCCCTAAGCCACCCCGTCAAACCCTAACCCCACCTCAATCAAACACACATCTCGGTATATCACCGATCTCTATAAAAAAAAACCTTAAACCCTTCGTGGATCATAGCTTCTTTGGATCATTGCTGATGACGGCTTGTTCAACAACTTTGCAAATGACTTTGAAGACAGTGATATTAATTAGCAACCTCAATGACGTGGCACTTGTTTTGGAGTTGTTATGGTGACAAGAAGTTATGTTTGATCGGCTCATCAAATAGTTGCTGTTTTGATTTTTTTTAAAACTCTATCATTATAGTTATTTAATTGTTTTTTATGTCGAATCCAGGGTATTAAGTCCCGAGACGACTTTTGTTGGTGTCGGATCTAGGGTATAAGTCCCGAGACGACTTTTGTCGAATCTAGGGTATCAAGTCCCAAGACGACTTTTGTCGAATCTAAGGTTTAAGTCCCGAGACGGATTTTGGTTTTTGGCAGATAGATACAAGTTGAGTCTGCCATCTTTGACAAGATAGATATACCTTGAGTCTGCCGTGTTAAGCAGATAGATACAGGTTGAGTTTGTCATATTTGACAAGATAGATATACCTTGAGTCTGCCGTGTTAAGCAGATAGATACAGGTTTAGTCTGCCATCTTCGACAGATGTTTAATTTTTTTAAGGTTTGGTTGTGCCTCTTTTTGTCACCATGCCTGCTCAACGTTCTAATGAAGACCAAGCTGTTCGTATTTCTAAATCTATTTTTGTACCAATTTTCTTGATTATCTTGGGTCGAAGGAATT
>BQNB010001601.1:0-136638 GCA_026074375.1 Tanacetum coccineum | reverse complement strand
GGCATTGTCAAAACAAAAATCATTAATAAAGCAAGGTAAAGTGAAACTTCTTGGGTCTTTCTCCTTTCGGGGTATGGCGTTGTTGATATGTGAAGCTCCATAAGCTTCCATGAATTTTGTTCCATAGTTCCCCTCTTCTTCACAGTAATGATTATCCAAACGACTTAGAAAAGGAACCGTCGTTTATCTTGACTTGTATAATTGTGTACTGTTCTGTCCAATGGATACGGCGTATTGGTTAGATCTAATACGGCGTATCAAGTTTGAATCAGCTTTAACAGAGGTTGAAATTGACTTGACTTGGTCTCTTGGGTTTGTTTTAGTTGAGCTTGGTAGGCTTCCAAATCCTCTCTCCTATAGTACCTTGCTTATTTGACCGATTTGAATTTCTAAATTTTGATCGATATGCCTTGGTTCCTTATGGCAGCATCTGTCGAAGCTTGGATTTCTTTGATCAAGTTAGAGTTTTCTTCGTGTCTCTTTGCTGATTTACTCATGAATTTGCTCAAGGTATCTTCCATAGATTGCCTTTCTTTGTGGAATGAAAGATTGGCATTGTTCCTTTGATAGTACCCTGGAGCAGTTGCTCTATATCCCCCTCCTTGAAAAGGTCCACCAAATCGCATGTAGTAAGCTTCTTCTAGGGTTTTCCCTTCTTCTTTTTATAGGCAATCCTTGGTGTAATTGGGTCCTTTGCATTGCTCACATCCAACTTGAGCAGCATAAACTTTTTCATTCACTTTCTTAATCTCTCTTCCAAGATTGTTCAGTTGCGCTTGTATAGCAGGCAGTCCGTCAGAAGTCTCGGTACTTCTTCCTCTAGATGTTCCATTGTGCCATTTTTAAGAGTATTCAACCATTTCTTAGATGGTTGTTTTGGCATCTGCAACAGTTTTAGTCAGAACGGCACCTCTTGAGTCAAGAATCTGTCGTGTTGGAACGTCCAACCCATTGTAGAACAAAATCACCTCTTGTATCTCAGTCAAATAGTGTTGAGGACACTTCATCAATAGTTCCTTAAAGCGCTCCCATGGTTGATAAAGGGTTTCATCTGGCTCTTGCTGGAAGTTGTTGATTTCCTCCATTTTCTTTGCAGTTCGACCAGGTGGGCAGTATTTGTTCAGAAACTTAGTTTTAAGATCTTCCCAAGTTTTGATCGAACCAGTTGGTTCGTTTCTTAGCCAACGAGCTGCGGCTCCAATTAAAGATATAGGGAAGACTAGGAGCATTAGTTGATCCACAGTGATGTTAGGAACATGGAATAAGTCAACTATTTCGAGAACTTTTTTAATGTGTTCATTAGCATCCTCATTATTCGAACCGCTAAATGTGTTTTCTTGAAGCTCCTTAAGAAATTGTCCTTTTGAAATCCGAAGATCTCAATTCGTCAAGACTTAGAGTCTTGAAGTGTCTTTTTGATGATCGAAACTCACGTTCAGGATCTTTGTAAGGTGTGTATAGTTCGTTCGTTGAACTCCTTGTCTTGCACTACCTGAAACAAGGGATAAACAATCAGTAGGATTTATTCCGAAGGAAGGTAGAAAATTTTTTGCACGAAAATCAATTATTTCAGTTTCTGTTCCAGACAATTGATACGCCGTATCCAGTGGAAGTGGATATGCCGTATTCAACTGTCGACCAGAACAGTGTATTCAAGAAAAACAATTAAATACGCAAACAATTAAACACACAAATATATACAAGCAAACAATTAAAGACAAATATACAAAATATACAAGAATATACACTAATCTAAATTATACTAATCCTAAGGGTTAGATCTAATCTAATGTTAAAAACCAAAATATCAAAATAAAAATCAAGATTAATTTTCACTCCCCGGCAATGGCGCCAAAAACTTGATGTGTCGTTGTGTGGTGTATATTTTATTGATTCAAGTTTTAAATTTATATTTTGCCGACTCAACCAAAAACAACACTTTAACGGGCAGTGTACCCGATCGGTAGTAGTTTCGTGGTAAGTAGGGTGTCGATCACTGAGAGCGAGGTTAAATCTATCAATTTAATTAATATCTTGGTTATCTAATCTATGTTAATTCTATTCTAATCCTATGTTAAACCTATGTCAGTCTAAATCCTAATTCTAATGGGAAAAGGGGGGTTTTCAGCCTAAGAGACTGGCACGGTTTGGTTGGTGACTACAATCAATTCAAGACACTGTTACCCACGCAAGCTAATAGACAAACGATAAAAGAGCGGTCGAACCTTATATAAGAAACTGTATTAACCATTATTAACCCGATTAGAACGTTGGTTTGTTTATTAAGTGTAATGATTTCTTCTCTCGAGGTGGCATATCATTCTTAAGACTTAGGCGTTACATCATCCTAAGACCTAGACACATTAATTCTGTCATAATTAAAGCATCCGCATAAAGCATCCTTATTTGCTGATTATAATATATCTTAGGGATTAAAGCAATGGTGATCTTGTTAAACCCTAGCTCATATAGACTTTACCTATTTATCGCTTAATGGCAATCTATACACTAGTAGCCTACTTGTCCAACTATCCAATGGAAACAAAACGTTATTTGTTAAATTATCTAGGTCACCTGCCAGTCAACACGATCAATAAACTATCGGCAATATCCAATTAACTAGCTAAGCCTGAAGCGTATCCTAAACACAGACTTAAAAGGACAATACTTGTGTAACTATTATTCTAGATGTATAAATTACTATATAGAGAGCTATCCCGGACTCTAGATCCGCTTGGTCTACTTTGCTAGATCTAGTTGAATGATAGGTCGCATACGAAAACGCGTAAACAAGTATAAATTGATAAATATAAACAAGCACTCAATGATAAATCAAAAAATAGATATAAACAAATACAAAACATTCAGATCTTCATAATAAAGGCTAATACCCGAAGGTATTAGCCTTCAAATGTCATAATAAATACAAGAGTAATAATTTAGCCAAGGTAAACTAACCGAGTTAACGAATGATACTAAAAACTGAACGATTACTAAAGTATATGGAATTACACGATGTCTCCTATGGAATTGAATACGTTGCTCGACCTCTTCTGCTCTTTTTCTCTTTTGAAAATCGACTTTTGTGGTTTAGGTATCGAGAATATGATTTAGCACACTTAAAACTCGTTTTTGAGTTTTCTATTTATAAGGTCTGGAAGTCGGTTGGATACGGCGTATCCATGTATTGGATACGGCGTATTGGGGATTTCTTGGAGTAGGGATCACGTTTGATATCTTCCATAATATTATATTGATTCCATATCTTGAATACGACGTATTGAGTCCTCTGGATACGACGTATTGAATCCTTTGGATACGGCGTATTGATCTTCATTCCTTTTGTGGTCTTTGGTGAGTGTAGGAACGGATACGCCGTATCTTCCTTAATGGATACAGCGTATTGGTCTTCAGAACAATAATCTTCAAAATATCTTCATTTAAGCTCCAGAATGTGCGCCTCTTGCTAAGTTTCATCAATTACTCCATAATTACTGCAATTCTCAAATATAAATGATCAAGTAACAATTCTTTGCAATAACTATACAAAATGGGTTAAGAACATGGGATAAATGATGCAATAAAATAGACGTTATTTGATGTCATCAAGAATAATTTGCCTTCAAATAAAACATTAATTCGCCTCCAAGAGAAGAACTTAATTCGCCTTCAAAAGAGAATCTTAATTCGCCTTCAAAAGAGATTAATTCGCCTTCAAAGAAAACCTTAATTCGCCTCCAAGAGAAGAACGTAATTCTCCTTCAAAAGAGAATCCTAATTCGCCTCCAAGAGAAGAACTTAATTCGCCTTCAAAATAGAATCTTAATTCGCTTTCAATACCATGGATTAATTCGCCTCCTGTAAAACGAACTTCAACTTTTCCAAAACACAAAAAGACTCACTTTTTGATGTTTTTACTTAAAATTTCGTGTACAACTTACTTATCTAAGCCTAGTAGAACCTTAAAAATACAAACTTTAAACTTTTTAACACAAAAATTTTCATATCAAGATTTTGGACACAAAAGTACTTTTCGAACCAAAACTTATCAAAATAAAGATTTCTATAAATTTTCTAAGGTTTTGCTTGTACAACTAGATAATACTAAGACGAAAGAAGAAGAAAGTAGTAAACTTTATGGTTTTTAAACCCTCAAAAGGTGAAAACCTCTTGATGGATTCGAACCACTATACGAACAAAAAAAGAAGGAAAAAAGCACACAAAAACCTGATTATCACCCCATGGGTCTTGATACTAGTTGTAGAATCTAAGTAATCTTTAAACACACCTAGAAGTATAAAGAAATCTAGAGAGAGAAAGAGAGTGTGAGGTTGCTTCCAGTGAGAGAAAGTGAAAGAGAATTATGTATTGCTATGTGAAACAAATGAAACAACCAACACTCTTTCCATAGCATGAAAATAGTTTATATAACTTGTGTGGCCGGTTTTGGCCATGGCTTTCATGGGCTTTTCATGAGCCTTAGACTAACTAGCCTACTTAGTTTCTAAATATTACTATACGAGCTATCTTACGATATTAATGGAAGTGACCGATACTTTCGTATTCTTAACAGTTTGACGTGTTGTGTGAGCAACCATAGTTGTGATAATTTAATCACTAAGTTTTCAAGATCAAGATTCTCGTTTAATTGACTTTTGTCATTAAACAAAGGTTAGTGTTTCCTACTTTATTTGTGTGTTAATTCTTGATATCAAACTAGATCCATCTGTTGCGTACTCGTAGTAAATGGTTTACCTAGTTGTTAAATCCCAACATAGTATACAAATAATTTGTTTGTTTGTTGGGTTTTGGTCTATAATGACTTGTGAAAATAAATATTAAATTAAGCATGTATGTGGTTGTGGGATTTGATTTGTGATAATAAACTTGTTACGTGTTTTTTGTGTGAAAGTGCCTATTTTTTATTTAATATTGGTATAAGTGGATATTTTAATCTGAAAAACAAGTGTAGGTGTTCAAAAAAAATAATCTCAAATGAAAATTAAAAGGGAATAAACACAAGGTATTTTGATCTTTTAACTTTAAAACAGAGACATAATATGCTCTTAATAATCTCTCACAATGATAGTATCTGCAATTTTAAAAGAGTTAATATGAAACATGCAATTTTATCAAACAACAAGTACGATTTATGCAATATACTTTATTTTTAATACAATGACTTACTAATCGACAATCTTTTTACTTGAAGAACGATCTAAGTAATGCTATACTACAATTATTAAAAGATCTGTTATCTTTTGAATTGGATTCACACGTTTAATTATAGCGGCGGAAATTCCTAACGGTAAATAATTGTAGTGGTAAAAAATAGCTTATGGGTTATAAATGAAAAATAATACAAGTTTGATGGTTTGAAGATTAAACATAATGTTTTGAAACCCGGTTCGACCCAGCCGGTTCAACCGGTTTTTGTCGAAAAAATAGGTTAAATTAAGTCGTTTTTTATATTTTCAAAATCAGCTTGTAAAATCTTTCATGTCCATTTGTTTGTTAAAAAATAAAAATTAATTAAGAAGGTTGTTACATTTTTAAATTAAAAAATTATTTTTCTTTATCTATTTAAATTTGTTATTATCTTTGTCAAGGTGCAAACATGTGTTAAATTGCTTATGTAAAGTAAAAAAATACCATCAAAACTTGTACACTAACATAATGTCAGAGTTAAAGTTTTTATCAAATATTGATAATTTTAAATTCTTAATTGATGTTTTCGAAAAAGTTCATGTCTCAAAAAGCTTAAATTAATTTGAATTTCATATTGCAAATTTGAAATTTCTTAATGTTCGAAGTTATCAAAAAATTTGATATTTTTGAAATGATTGAGATTCTTGAAATAGTTGTAGGGACGGTCCATCACTATTAATAAATTTAAAAACTTTAGTGGAGCATGTCTCAATCAGTAAATATCAATAGCAAAAAGTTGTTATTGATTCAGTCGAGGCAAAAAAGAGCGTCACATTGAAGCTTTCTTTTTTGTTTGATTTTGAAGATGGGGCTCAAATAAACAAACAAAAACATCAAATATAATAACACAAAGTTTATTCATAGTTTGCATTTTGAATACCAACTCCAAATAATAAATTTCAATAACATTTGAGTACGAAGCATACATTTAAAAGTCTCGAGCAAAATCATTGGCCCTAACACCAAAACACACCGGCAACAAATCTTGCTAAAATCTTTATAACAAAAATTATCCACCACTACACTAACAAATATACTAACTTATAACAAAACTCAAACAAACAGATAAATTTATACAAACTTTTAAACAAAATTTATTAATTCTTAAAATGACTATACATTTTCAGCCATAGGAGCAGTTTTCGGTTGAGGCCGAAAGGATTCCAGCAGCTGACAGGTAAGATTTCGGCAGCTGACAAGGAAGAATCCGGTGACGGCTCAAAAAAAATTCCGACGTCAAACTGAAAAAAAGTTTGTAAAAATTATATAAGAATCCCGATCTATATATAAACCTTCATAAGTTGTTTTATGTATGGATCTAAAACAAATATATATAGATATAGAAAAAAAACTAAAAATCAACCCGAAAACTTAAAAACCTTGTGGTTTTAGCTGTGACGTGTTGGTTGAAAAGATTTGAGGTTGTAACAATGTGGTCGCGGCTACGCAGGTTCCGACACGGTTAAGAAGGTTCCGGGCGTCTAAGCAGTTTCCGGCAACACCTAAACATATTCCAGCAGCGGCTAAGCATATTCCGGCGGTGTACACAGACTCCGACGAGATCTACAAAAAACATATAAATATATAAAAAATATTCAAAACTATATAAAAAAAAGACAACCCTCATATCTACAAAATAAATATAGGGATCTATCAAAAAAAATTCTTCAAAACTAAAAAAGAGAAAAAAAGACAAACCTAACAAAATATGGAAAATCCTGTTTGTGATAAAGGTACGACGGCAGATACATACATCTGACGAAAAATATCTGCAAAACACCAAAAAGAAAATCAAATTCATAGAAAAAATCATAATAAAATCAGATTTACAAAAAATATAAAAAAACATATTCAAGATAAACACTATAAAATCATATTTGTAAAAGAAACACAAATACATAAAAATTTCTTATGAAAATCATTTTCAACAAAAATAATTATAAGATTTTTGTAAAAAAATCAAATTTATTTAATAAACGAAGATTTGTAAAGAAAAATACTAAATCGACTGTGGTGGCTACTTTTACCGGCGAGTCAGCGGCGGTTTTTCCAGCTCGTGGTGATGGTCGGCTCGTGGTGGTGGTCGGCTCGGGGTGGTGGTTGGATACTATGGGAGTTTTTCATTCTATATTAGAGAGGTTTTATTTTTAAGTTTTGTGCGTTTTTAGAGAGAGAAAAAGAGAGTTGGATGAGAATGAATGAGAGCAAACCGAATGAAATAAATAACAAAATTCTGATTCTTTATATAGGGTATGAAATGAATAACCAAATTCGAATCCATATATAGAAACTTAATTGTTTTGTCAATCAATTTATATTTTGTGTCAATTAATTACTATTTTATGTCAATCAATTAGTATACATTCCCTTTGTATTTCAAGAATTTTGCCTTTTTTCCTTTAATAATACATTTTCAACAATCAAACATTGATATAATACATTATTTCCTTAAATAAGATTTTAAGAGATTAAAAGTTATTTCCTTAAATAAGATTTTAAAAGATTAAGAGATGTTGAAAAAAAAAGTTACTAAATGCTTTATATGTAGTAGATATAGATTGTTGGGTTTTGGTCTATAATGACTTTTGGAGATAAATATTAAATTAAGCATGTATGTGGTTGTGGGATTTGATTTGTGATAATAAACTTGTTATGTGTTTTTTGTATGAAAATGTTTATTTTTTATTTAATATTGATATAAGTGTGTATTTTAATCTGAAAAACAAGTGTAGATGTTCAAGAAAAAGAATCTCAAAGGAAAATTAAAAAGGAATAAAGACAAGGTATTTTGATCTTTTAACTTTAAAACAGAGACATAATATGCTCTTAATAATCTCCCACAATGATAGTATTTGCAATTTTAAAAGGGTTAAGATGAAACATGCAATTTTATCAAACAACAAGTACGATCTATGCAATATACTTTCTTTTTAATACAATGACTTACTAATTGACAATCTTTTACTTTGAAGAACGATCTAAGTAATGCTATACTACAAATATTAAAAGATCTTCCAAGTTTAATGATAGATAAGCACACAAAAAAAGATCCGATTATAAAGGAATTGACGCCGCCAATACTGACTAGTACAAAAAAAGAACTGGTCAAAAAAAGAATCGATCATAAGAATATAAAAACTTATGTCAATATGCGACTGGTCAACTTTTCCGCATCTAGTTTCGAGTGTTCAGTTTAATACTGATGGTAGCACGATTAAAAAATGATTACAGCTAACCATTCTCCAATATATAATGCAAGTTGACAAAACTATCGCGTATATATAATGTTAACAGCTATACCATGCATTCATCACCTTCATTTCATTGTTAAAAACTTAAAATGTGTCTCGTAAAGATATTTTTCTTCATTACATTATCCTTCTTTCATAATGTCGTATCACAATCTACACCTTACAATACCTCAGTTATACCCATAGTCAAGGATGCATCAACATCTCTCCACAAAGTTTCTTATACGTTTCGGGTGCCAGACTCGGATACAACAGCATACCTACTAGTCGATCTCGATGCACCTTTCGTATGGAAAGATTGTGTATTGTCCAACCCACCTGTAGCATGTGGATTAGAGGAAGGATGTAGGTTTCCTCTAAGATGTGACAACCCTTTATGCAAAGAAGCCCGCTCTTTTAAGGTCAATCCTACGTGCCCGTCACTCAATATCACCGCCAAATACGGTTGTAACATATGTGCGGTTAACCCATCGAATCCCATCTCAAAAACTTGCAAATTATCACAACTCACGACGGATTTAGTGACAATTTATTCAACGGATGGTCGCAATCCAACCTGGGTGCAAAACTCTCCTTTTGGTACACAGATGGTGATATCATGTGCACCTAAAAATTTGTTACAATCTTTTCCCAAAGATGTTTTTGGAGTAGCGGCTTTTTCGTGGTCTGCATTGGCTTTTCCTAAACAGCTTAAAGATCCCGATGTTGTTGATAAATTCGCGCTTTGTTTAGCGACGACTTCATTGGCTGTCGGTGTGTCATTTTTAGGCGATGGGCCTTTTTACTTTAAGAATTTACCGAAAGTTGATCTTAAAAGCTTTCTTTCTTACACTCCAATGACTAGAAAGGATTCTAAATCGCTTGGATTTTATATTCACTTGAACCAAATTTTAGTCAAAGGGGCACCAGTTGATTTACCGACACTCAAAAGCCAGTCAGTAAAACTTAGTACTATTGTGCCTTACACTACATTAAGAAGTGATATCTATAAAGCATTTGTGACAAGTTTCTCAAAGGCGACAGCAAACATTCCTAAAGTAAATGCGGTTAAGCCCTTTAGTCTATGTGTTAAATCTAGCGCGATTTCATCTGTTCCTAAGATTGATCTAGAAACCGAAAGTGGGAAAATCTGGACCATTTCTAAAGAAAATTCGATGAAGGACGTTGGGAAAGGCTTCTCTTGTCTAGCATTTCTCAGTGGTGGCTCACGAGCTAAGGATGCTATTGTGATTGGAACTTATCAGATGGAGAATAATTTCTTGTACTTCGATCTAGTGAATCAAAAGTTGGGCTTCAGCTCTTCATTGTTGGCTCGAGGAACATCTTGCGGTAACTTCAATTTCACAGAGTTACCCCGGTCAAATTGATTTCGAGAATGTTAGGGGCCGGGGTAATAAATAATAATAGAATAAGTTTCTTACATCGCGAAAAAATGTATTGTACTTCGTTGTTTCACTAGTTTGTGAACTTAATTATGTACTTGCCATTAATAATAGTTTGATTCTGTTTTTCCAACATAAAAAGTAAAATTCATTCAGTAGTGAATATAGGTTTTGCTTGAGGCGTTTCACGAATTTACTTGTATTTAAGTGTAGAAAGAATGACCTCTTACTATTGAGTCATAGGTTGTCATGTTAGAAAAAAAATGTTGAAGTAACTTTACCCACGACACTAAGTCCATGGCACCATGACTACCTAGTGATCTGAAAAAATATATAACAATGAAATAAAGCACAAAAAGAGGAATGGACGACAACGGTGTTCATGGTCTGACGAAGAGTTTATCCATTAAAGCGTCCGGGTTGATGGCCACCGTTATTCGGTGCATGATTTGCTTTGTAGGCTGGGTGGAGGTGGGTATTGTGTTGTTGCAAGGCTATACCATAGGTGGTATTCTCGTCAAACACTTTCCTGCAATTCGAATGACGAAATCACCAAAGCTTGACCTGAAGATTGAAGAAGAAGACTATAATTTCTGTAGAAATAAACTAAAGATATAAATAAAGCAAAAAAATACTTCTCTAGATAAACAATCAACACTCTGATAGTACTTAGCCGCAACAGGCGAATTAACATAATCTAAAAAAGAGTGAAAAAATTCGGTGACTGTCGAGACTTATAACGGCGCGTCCGACCGGTGGAGCTGGCGATTCTGATATGTTTTTCTTCAAAATTTAATTATGAGTCCTTGGTCGCTGATGTCGTCAAGTACTTTAAGCGGTTTGAGAGTTATAAGTAAAACAATGTGCTAATTGCATGTATTCAAGCCATTGGCTTGTTAGTGTGCGCCGCTAAGGCTACGGTTGCGACTTTGTTATGATTTTTTTCGAAATTTAACTATGAAACAAATGATGATGAACGTGTCGGTTAACTCCTTACATTTGAGAGTTATGGTCAAAATAGTGGGCTACTTTTTTATTTCTTCTTTTTAAGATTGAAAATGCGGCGACAACTAGGGTTTGCCGGCGTGGTTTAAAGGTGACGACTCAAGGTAGTCGTTGATCACATCCGAGGATCAGACCTAAAGCTCCGATACGTTGTTAGATTATAGAATTTCCAGCTGGTTAAGCGTTATTAATCGTCATATATTTATAGAATATATATGAGATAAAACTCTAATGGACTCATGCCCACGATCAAATTTTAGTCAACTAACCTAATACCGTCTAATAACGTATATACATGAGAATTGTGAAATAGAGCATATCTTGTTTTGAGAAATACATATGTATAAAAACTTAACTCATGTTTTTAACACACGAGCGACCATCATTTACAATTTAATGTACGAAAGTTACGACTTGGAAGGGTGAAAGAACTTTGCCTTGCATATATTGTCATTTGGTCTATTACATATTATACACGATAGATCATTTGTGCTTTCTCTTTAGCCATATGCTTAAGAGGTCTTCCTCCACTAGCATGTTTTGTCGAAAAAATATTTTTTTTGGGTAAAAGGGACAAACCTCGGTAAAATATATTACACCAAAAAGCGATGAAATACAATCGGATGTAGGTGAAGTCCTAACATCTCGGCCCATTACATGGGCTACAACCAGCACATAAACAATGTGCAACAACCAATATCCCTACACAAGAGTGACATGCAACTCTTATGACTACCAAATAAGTTGAAAAAATACATATAAAAAAATTACAATGTCGTCTTTTCCAACCTATGGAACCAAAAAGCAATCCTTCCGTCACAAGATAAAAAATTCCGAGTGGACGTACTAAACCGCTACTACCAAGCCCGAACCATTTGATGCAACCAAATGCATGCATGATCCAAAGCCATAAAACCGAAAATGCATGATACGTTAGTTGTATTACACATGTGGCCAACATGAAATTAGACCACATGACAACCTATGATACAATCACGTAATTAAAAAACATTATCTATAAACAGATAACATTAACTTGCAAATTTTACTCCGTGAATGTAGCATGAAACAAGCTCCATGTTAATCACCACACGTGACCTCCACATGATACTAATTCCCAATCGTACCCTAACCAGATTTAGGGTTTCAATCCTCCCACTCTCCCTGAACCCACTGACCCACGTAACCACCATACGAACTAGTAACATCACGTAACATTTAACCTAATACGAGCACCACTGGATCCCTTTAAGAACCTAAGATTCTTGTTATCATGAATTGTAACCCTAAACAGATTACACTTGATCACGAACGAGTAACAAACTCGTAACAACCCTGAGCGGGTTGGATCGCGTTATCACCAGCATGATACATAACCGGATCAATGTAACCATGGCAAAAAATCGAGCACCCAGCATGGACCATCGAACCCTAGAGATCTTCAATCATTACAGAACCGTAGCAAAGTACAGTTCACCCGATTCGATGTCAGCAATCTGTTCCAAAAAATAAACACGCTCAAGAACACGACTGCTCTCAACCCAAACGATCAGAAAGATAATACAATATGCACATAGATCGCATCAAAACAAACCCATCTCGATCGAACCAAATAAGCATAGAACCCATAGATCGAGAATAACATAACCGCTCGGCCCCAAAAGATAAATCAATGAACGAAACCTTAATACACATATTAGGTTTAGGGTAGCGGCTATGAGCAGAAACCAAGATTAACATCTTGGATCTGAAGGTCACAACAATCAATCATAAGAACCCTAAAAATAGAACAGTACGCGAAACCCTAGAAAGGGTTAGGATTACATTCATGATACAGCGTGACAAATGAAGAGACGATTCCACAACAATATCATAACAAGAAAAGCGTACCCACCCCACCTCATGAATAAAAAACATCTTTAACCGATTGCATACCCTTAAAAGAAATAGTTAGATTTATAAATCTGTATGAAAATACAAACATATGAAATCGTAAGAATTCTTAAGGGCAGAGAGGCGGTTATAAAAAAATTTTGATCGGAAAAAAGGAGGAGGGGTGGCCGGAAATCGCCCCTAAGGGGAGAGTCGAAAAACTGTTCGTCGATGGATATAACCAATTAAGATCTGTGATAAGTTTACAATTTTAGCCCCACAATATCATTCCATATTTCCACTTTAACATCAATTTCTCTCGGAAAAATTGATGGATTAAGCCAATTTTGTACAAATAAACTTATATTTAAGAAAAATCTATTACAATTTCCCTTTTGAGAATGAAAAACATATTGATTTGAATATTTCAAAGTATGAAATATATCTAACACATATACTTGGAATTTGAGCTAAATTCAAACAAATATTTGTGTAATCTTCATAAAATTTTTATGAGAATGAAAGCTTACGATTCATGTTTCTTATGCTTTCTGTCCTTGATTCCTAATGATGACAGTGAGCCAAACGAAGACGTGATGATGGAATGAAATATATATGATAGCGGCTACGTGAATGTTACTCTTATTATTTAGCGAAATAATAGCTGATGTTATCATTCATGTGTGACTAACAAAGATTATACACGAAACAAATTCATCGTTACCATATGACAAGTACATTGTTTACAAACTAGTGAAATGAGGAAATTCGGTACTTTTATTTGCGACAAGCATGGGAAAGACATTAGACACATCACAATTACTTTTATGTTACCCTTAGCATTCTCGGAAGCAAGTCATTCTGGTACTTGAGTGAAGTTAAAGCGGCTGCATGATGTTCCTTGAAACAACAAGGAAGAGGTGAAACCCAGCGATTGATTCTCTAAATCGAAGAACAAAAAATTATTCTCCATCTGATAAGTCCCGATCACAATTGCATCTTTTACTCCTGATCCACCATCCATAAGTGCAAGGCACGAGACGCCATTCCCCATGTACTTCATCGAGTTATCTTTAAAGAATGTCCAGATTCTCCCATTCACGGTTTCAAGCTCAATCTTAGGAACACTTACAAAATTAACTACAATAGATTTATAACATAGACTAAAAGGTTGAACCGCGTTTACTTGAGGAATGAATATTGCAGCTTTTGAAAAACTTGCTGTAAGTTCTTTATAGATATCACTTCTTAGTGTAGTATAAGGCACAACAGTACTAAGCATCACATAAGTATTTTTTATTGACGGTAAAGCAACTGTTTTACGTTTGACTATTATTCGGTTCAATTGAAAATAATATCCAAGGGATTTGGGATCGGTTCTGATCAGTGGAGTATAAGCAACAAAGGCTCTTAGATCAAGATTAGCAGTAAAGTGATTTAGAGTTGTATTAAAGACAAATGGCCCGTCCCCTAGAAATGCCACTCCAGGACCTGATGAGGAGCTTGGTAGACAAAGTGCGAATTTATTTTCCAATGGAAGGACATTCATTTGACGAGGAAATGCCAACGCAGACCACGAAAAGGCTGCAACACCCCGGACACCTTTAGGAAAAGATTTCAACAAAGAGGATGGTGCGCATGATAGTACCATTTCTTTTCCAAAGGGATAATATACATTTTTCCTAGGGTTCCAACCATTGGTTTCATACAAATATACCAAATCAGTGGTAAACTGTGATATTTTGCATGATTTCGAGATGGGATTGAAAGGGGTGACGGCGCATATATTACAGCCATATTTGGCTGTGATATTGAGAGAAGGGCATATAGGATTGGTATAAGTGTGTGCTTCTTTGCACAAAGTATTGTCACAAGATAAGGGAAATCTGCATCCTTCCTCTAAGCCACAAGCTACACCATGTGGGCTACGCAAAACGCAATCTCTCCATGTGAAAGGAGCGTCGAGGTCAATGAGGTAATACTGTTCTGCATGTGATAGTGGTTCCCCAAGAGATAAAGAAACTTTATGAAGAGATGTTTTAGCATCCTTTGTTATGGGTATAACTGAGGTATTGAATATATTTTGGGATAATATGTGATGATAGAAGGATGCTAAGACAATAAAAAATAGTTTTATTAGATGCATCTTTTCTTCTGTCACAAAAACAAATAATGAATTTGATTATGAGGAGTAGAGTTGATTATAATTTATATATGTACAATCCTGGGATTGCTTAGAATTGTGTTACCAAGGTTTTAGTAATTTAATGATACACTAAGAGAATTGCTTTCATTGTACGGTGAAGAACATGAACTGTCAACGTTAAACTATCAACTTATAATTGTATTACTAGATTAATAGAGTGACATGTTTTAAGATTTTATAGTTTGATTCAACTCGTACCAATTGCTAGCATGGTTATTTTTTAAGGTAAATGTATCCAAAATAGACATCGAATTATTGGTGGGTTAAATGTGCTAAGTAACATGAAAAAAGAATATGTATTCACTACGAGCAAAACGGATCATGTTGGTGAAATCGTACACGATTCTTTGTACATTTTCCTAAACCTTTATAACTACTTAGCGCCATAAAAGTAATTACAAGATTGTACACTCTATAGTTTTTCTAGTAAACCGATAATTAACAGAGAAAATTTCATTCAATTATCATATCTCTTTGGATGATTTTTCACCATCCTTATTTGGTAAAGTTTCGAATCTAAGCCATTGTAGTTAACGTATGACCCAAACAACACATTTACTTGAAACTGAGATAAAATTGGTTTTATGTACAGTATCTTTATCATTTCAATTGCGGTATTAGTATGTTTTTTGAGCAGCAATCATTTTAAGAAAATACTCTAGTAATAGACAATAGAATATTACAGCAAGTTTAAATAAAAGTTCACCCACATGGATTGAAACTCATCTAAAGTGTTTTTATTTGCTTACAAGGTTTAAAGTCTTAGTTTTTAAAATTAATATATACATTATTATTCAAAACCATAGCTTGTTAAACAATTTTAACATATTAGTCTTTGGTGAAATTAATGACCCGCTTTTGCACAATGAGTCTTCCAGTTTTGACGGGATAAACCATGTGCTTCAAATATAGTATTGACCGTTTCTCTCTTTTAATTAGCTTACTTTGTACAGACAGTTGGTTGCTATCGGGTATATATATGATTCACATTCACATTAATATATGTAACTTAAAGAACAATGAATGGTACCTCGATTTTCGTGACCAAATTGGTTTAGTGACGAACTTTCGCTGATCTTCCTGTCTTCGCTAAAGCCTTTTTCTTCTTAGAGTGCGAAAGGGATATGATTCTGTATTACAGTGAAAGGTAGGATATTTAGTAAATGTGTGGCCATGCGCAATGTCTCGGCCCAACAAGAGAGTGGAAAGTGAGCTTGAAACATCATGTATATATGTACATATTTATCAATTGAATGCAACATTCTCTCGTATTTACCTGTTAGGTGGGAGTTGTGGGTTGGGCTGAAGGGGGTGTAGTATGAGTTGGACTCGACGTGGCCATAGGTGTAGTGGGGCCTGGTAAGTTGGTTCCAGTTGGGGCAATGTTATTGTTATCAAGTGGGCTGGTAATAGAAGGTGTGGTAAGTAAACGTAAGGATATGGGGGATATTGAATCTTCTGTATTTAAAAATTGGTATAAGTTAGGTTCTTTTGCATGTGTGTGGCCATAGGGAAAGATATTTTCATCAAAGTTAACATGTCTGGATATGATGACTTTGTTGGTTGTGAGGTCAAGACATCGGTAACCACGATGTTGTACGGGATAGCCAAGAAAGATGCATTGGGTAGAGCGGGGTTCAAGTTTGTGAGCGGTGTGTAGATACGGATAGCAAAAACATCCAAAGATGTGGAGATGGTTATACGTGGGTGGTTTGGAAAAAAGTTTAGTAAATGGAATTTCATTTTGAATGGCGCTTGAGGGTAAGATGTTGAGTAAACGTATTGCCATGTGTAGAGCCTCAACCCAAAATTATGGGGGAAGGTTTGCTTGGAAAAGGAGTGTTTGGATTAAATTGTTAATGGTACGTATCATTATTTCTGATTTTTCGTTTTGTTGTGAGGTTTTTGGGCATGCAAATCTGAATTGAATACCGTTGTTATTGAAAAGCGTATGAAATTGGTGATTGTCAAACTTACTGCCATGGTAACATTGGAAGGATTTGATTTCGGTATTAAATTGTGTTTTCACGTACATACGAAAGTGCAAGAATTTATCAAACACATCACTCTTTTTACATAACGGATAAACCCAAAGAAAGTGAGAGAAATGATCTAAGAAAAGTACATAATATTTAAACCCGCTTGCACTCGGGATCGGAGAAGTCCAAAGATCCGAATGCACAATATCAAACAAATTTTCAACACTAGAATTCGAAATAGAAAAAGGTAATCTAACTTGCTTGCCTAGTTGACAAGCATGACATAAAGATGAGGTCTTAGTTTGAGTACAATCAATCATTTTATTGGAAGCTAAAAAACGTAACACTTCATGTCCCGGATGGCCGAGACGTTGATGCCACGTGGATTGATTGATAGACACAAAAGCAGTGTTGGACAAGTTGGGTGGCAAGACTGGATAGAGATCTTCGTTGCTGTTACATCGGAGAAGCGGGTGGCGGGTCCATAGATCCTTCACAGAAAAGCCAAAAGGATCAAATTCAATAGAGAAATTGTTATCGCGTGTAAATTGGCGAATAGAAATTAGATTTTTAATAATTTGAGGTGTGACAAGGACATTATGCAAGTGTAAAGGTCGATTGAGTGTGGGCAACATGCTATGTCCAGAGGTGGTAACAGGAATAGAATTACCATTACCAACAAATATAGACGAGATAATGCTATTATTAGAAATGGATGTGAGTTTACCTGCATCCAAAGCCAGATGTGCTGTAGCCCCGGTGTCTATATACCAATTTGCATCCCCAAAGTCTTGGAACGTCATTGTATTGAATGCTTGCGGGAGAGTGGTTGCTTGATCCCTATATGGTCCATACAGACCCCAATTAGGACCAGAATGTGTCGCTGCCCCTTGGACGCCAGTTGGACCGAAAGCGGTTGGAGGCACATTAGATGGTGCTGGGCCTAAAATACCATTAGAATTGTTAGGGTAAGCAAGTTGGGGTGGACCAGACAACACATTACCACTAGCAGCTTGGGGAGACACACGATTAGGAACATATCCCATGCGACTGTTAGGATTAATTTTAGCCACAAACCTTACACCATGATTGTTACCAGTGCCATTTGAAGTACCTATGTGACCCCACTGTTGAGCCGAAACACGACTGGTATTTCCACCAGAACGAGCACCAGCAGAACGTGTGTCATTGGGAGACACATGAAGATACCTGCAGCGATTACCAAAGTTGTAATGTCCTCGCTGAAAATTACGATAAACCTGTTGAGTCGAGGTGTTACGAGTGTTGGTATTAGCGACGAGGAGGACTGAGCCTGATGACGAGGTATCACGAGCAGAATGATGTAAAGACTTACGAGCAAGACGGCTTTCTTCGAGCAACAACATAGAATGCGTTTGAGCAAATGTAGGGGTCGTCTCTCGATGACGGATAATTCCAGCAACTTGGTCAAAGCGGTCTCCTAGACCGTTGATAGCAGACTGTGAAACCAGCGTTTGCCCTCATCAACAGGTCTGCTCAATTTTAAGCCAAAAGATCAGCGATGCGACGGATCTTGTGGAAGTACTCAGTGATGGACATGCTACCAAGTTCAATGGTACGCAAGTCATTGTCAAGCTGCATTGGCTCTTTGCAGTATTTTTGTCTTTTGCAGTTTTGTTGTCATGAAACACATCCTTGAGTTGCTTCCAAACATCATGAGCAGTGATGTTCTTTTTGAGTACCCGTTGTAGGAGAGGTTTAGAGATGGTGCTAAAAATCCATAGCTTGACAAGAGAGTCAAGCTTGGCCCATTCATCATTGGCCTGATCAGCACTCGTGAAGGTGCCGTCAATAAACTGCAAGACTCCGAAACTCCTACAGTGCAGCGTAAATAGTTCACTCCATGAGTCGTAGTTTAACTCATCCAGATCCAAGACAAGTGGGATGTATGTTTTGATATTGGTTATGCCATAGGGTTTTTCATTAGTGGTTGGGATAGCATTGCCAGCCATTGCTAAGGGTTAGGGATTGAGAAGAGGCGGCAGAGAGATTTGAAAAAAAATATAGGGTTTAGAGATATGGCTCAGATACCATATAAGAGAATAGAGGGGCTGTGAATTGTGTCTTTCTCATTATCACAAAGCATACATATATACACGTACAAATACTAGGGTTTGAGAATGGATGTGCTAGGCCCTACAATACAATAACAATATACATATGCTAACTGGCCTACTAATAGATTTTGGATAAGAGGCTCTAAAATTGTCATTATTTTAAAAAAATTCAAGAAAATGGTGTCGTCAAATTCACCCAAAGGATTCACACTTGAAGCAATAATATCACCTTTGAATAGTGTTTTAACATATGTGCGAAATTCTGAAAACCTTATACATGTGCAGTATGCAGTAAATCTCGAAATGTAGATCTGCATCTGCATAGTTGCATACACATTAATTATTGTCAACTCTTGCATGAACAACTAGCTACTTGCATATAGATTACCAAATTTCAAGTCCCACTAATTCCACTATGTGTTAATTAACATAAACTAATCCGTCTTGACTTTTCTACCATATGCTTGCTGAGGGGAAGTAATCCTCTCTGTTTTGCACGAGTATACGGGTTAATAGACAAGACTTTCCATGTTTAGGTTATCCGGAAGGGGAGAGCCTTCGACTCAAATGTACATGACCTAACCGAATAATCCATGTGACCATTTTTAAACCCTTTCTCTGGCTACCCAAAATGTGTACCTATTTGAACTATATAAGCCTGTAGAAGATCAGATGAATCACCATCTAGTGTCATGTTTTAACTTTCCATTGTTATTGTAATTGGTGTAATTTGTATTAGGGTTTAAGCCATTAAATAGACACTTACTTTCTCAAACTTACCCATACGGTGCGTGTACAGAAAAAACTACCAATATGGTACGTGAACTTTCATAAACCTGCTATGATACATGAAAACTTGTTTTACCTACTAATATGTTACGTGTACTATATTTATAGAGGTGGACCAAAAGTAGAGATAAACACTATAGAATAAGGTAACTGTGCTTATTTACAAATACTTATCACTATCCTAAACAATCTGAATCATTGCACTAAGTAAACGGAAATTATCATAACATGGTAGGATTAACTCGGCTATCACACTTTCCATCACTTAATCACAAACACAACCATTTCATTGCTTTCTTAGTATAATTAGTAGTTTAATTAACTCGGCTGGCGCACTTTCCATCACTTGATGACAAACCCGTACTACCATCACTTGATCACTTACGTTTTCATACGTTTTTATCCATTTTTGGACGTTTTTATACGTATTTATACGTTTTCATACCTTTCGTACGTTTACATACATTTTTAACGTTTTCGTATGTTTACATATGTTTTATTACGTTTTCATACGTTTTTATTCGTTTTTATCCATCTTTACCCGTTTTTGTATGTTTTATACGTTTTAATACGTTTTGTATGTTTTTGAACGTTTTCTTACGTTTCTATACGCTTTTGTATGTTTTTATACGTATTTATACGATGTTTTTATACGTTTATATACGTTATTATACGTTTTCATCCGTATAAATGGATAAATTCGAATAAAAACGGATAAAAAGGTATGAAAACATAAAAACGTAAAAAAACGTATGAAAATGTGCAGAAACGTAAGAAAAACGTATAAATACATACAAAAACGTACCAAAGCGTATAAAAATGTAATAACACATATGAAAACGTATGAAAACGGATGAAAATGTACGAAAACGTACAAAAACGTAAAAGGGTATGAAAACATACAAAAACATTTAAAACGGATGAAAACGGATAAAACATAAGAAAACACACGAAAACGTAAGAAAACATAAGAAAACATAAAAAAGCGTAAGAAAACGTAAGAAAGCGTAATAAAACGTAAACCGTAAGAAAACGTACGAAAACATATGAAAACGTAAGAAAATAGATGAACACATATGAAAACGGATGAAAACGTACAAAAACTTACAAAAGAGTGAAAACGTACAAAAACGAATGAAAACGTACGAAAATGGGCGAAAACATACAAAAACGGATCAAAACGTATGGAAACATACGTAAACGTAGAAATGTATGAAAACGTACAAAAATAGATGAAACCGAACAAAAAGTACGAAAACGTACAGAAATGGATGAAAAGGTACAAAAACGGGTGAAAACGGATGAAAAACGTATGAAAACGAGTGAAAACGTATGAACATAGGAAAGTGTAAGTTTTTTCAGGTTACCATATTAGCATGAAATCAAAAGTAGACGTATCATGCAAGTAATAAATTCAGTGCATATATGATATGGATAAATTTGAGAAAATAGGTAGCTATTTATTTTATTAGCTTATTAAGTTTCAAGGAAACTGGCGTCGTCGGTCTCACAACCAACACGGGAAAGGTAAATTACTTATGAATATAGTTTGAACCAATGACATATGTTTTACGATGCAACTGGTATAACCAAGTTTAGCATGCTAGTTTTCTTTGAAATCAGATTTAACTAAATTAGTTTCGTTTAAATACTACTAAGGGCATCCACTATGGTTCATATTTATAAAGCTTTAAGAATTTATTGTTTCATGCCACATTAATATTTTATAAACCTTTTGCGTTAATAAACCTATTTCCACTATGTTACAATTATTTTAAAGCTTTATAATTGTTTCACATTACACATGCATTAAATATCTTCATATTATGAAGATGTTTAACGTTTAGGACCTTTTGCATGCCACATAGACTTGAAATGAAACATAAAGAATTAATTACCACCGCTAGCTTATAAAATGATTAGGAACATCTTTCTCTCTCCTCCAACTAATTTTCTCGCCAAAAAACTCATTTCAATTTCACCATTAATTTTCATTTCAAGCTCGATCTAATATATAAAATACAAAACTAATTAGCACATGTTGTTCATAATTCAAATCCACATCGAACGATTGTTGAATTTTTAAATTTGGAGAATTTTGAGGAATGACGATATACAATTTGTGCACTTAATGGTAAGAATAATAGGAGCAATTGCAAAGTGATATGAGTAATGATTAAAATGAGAAAATTAGGGGAAATATTAGGGTTCATGAAAGTGAAAGTGAATTGAAAAAGGATAATCATGATAGGATGAAGAATGTTGATTGTGAAACCAGTGTGGAGATGGAAGGGATTAATCAGAGTGAGTATAAATATAACGCCCCGTGTTTTAGGGTCATGTACGACGTCAATAAATCTACTATTTAATTTTTAGTGTTGTACGCGGTTGCTTTTAATTTCAAGTATTAAGTTAAATCGCGTAAGCTAAAAATGATCATTCAATGTAAACGGGATCAAACAATTAAACGTTTACATCAAGCAAGTGTTAAGTAATTATTTTGAGTATAATTATTAACTTTGTTCATTTTATTTTTATTGGTTACGTAAAGTGTTTACGTTTCACGATAAAATACGTTTAGGCATACCCGAAACCACCAAAACTTTTCTACGCTTCAACAAATACCCATTATTATACCCAATACCTAAAGTTTTATAAAACTTTACCTATGCTAACATTGTTGGTCATATGGTACATGAATTAAATCAACTAGAAACCTACACATTACAAGTTATACCTTTACATTAAATTCTTATACATTTAAACTTCAAATGATACAAGATATTTTGTATAAGACCAAAAATCACCAACTAGCTCCCCCCCTCCTCAATTTTCGTGGCTTATATGCATCCTATGGGACAAGAAACACACATTGTATCAACTAGAACTTGTAAAACATAAGCCTCATTAACACCTTAAGGACTATGACTAGAAATTGACCACGACTTTCCTTAAAACCCTCCTAATGTTTCCCTTGACCAAATACTTTCCTAAGACTTCTACATATGAGCTTTGACTAGTCTTTGAAGTATATAAAGGAAGCACTATATAGAGAGCACACATACACTTCATTTCTTAAGGTGAAACAACACCAAAACTCTCTTGCTCCTCTCTCCCACCCACGGCTCAAAACAAACACACTTACATAATCCATAGTTTTTATTTTACAACACATACAAGTGTTCCTACATCATATCTAAGATACCCTAAGGTGTTTAGAAGGTTTGGTTTGGGGTTTACAAGTGATTAAGCAAGAAGGTTCAAGATTAGGGTTTTACTTGGATTTAGGGTTTTCATAGTGTTGAAAGCTAGGGTTTGTTTGCTAAACAAGGGTTTAGATCTTGTTTTTCATCACCACAGTTCATATTAAGGTTACCTAAAACTCTTAATCTCTTTACATTCATGATTTTAGGCATATATAATGTTTGTATAGTTATCACCATTTAGGAAACTTATTTACATGTAAAAATGGAATTTTTACTTATGATCATGGTATGATATACTTTGTCATGTGTTATATTGTTATTAAAAACATGTGAGAATAGAAGTATATACATTATATAAGTATGGTTTAAGTATAAAAAGCTTATATAAACAAGTTACCTAAAAAGTGTATATATAAAAGTTCATGAACAAATGAGTATGTAAACTTATGGATCTTGTGATTGTTGGACAATATTTGGACAAATGATGAACTTAGGGACCCTAGGAATGTAATGCATGTGATAATGAGTGGTGTAATGGATTTGTTACAAGATGGTTTAGCTAAAAATTACAAAATCAAGTTTAAAACATATTTTTAACACAAACCTCCAATCTTTCTGTTTTGGTTTGAAAAATAAGGTATACGTTTTATATTTTTATAAAATAGTACGTCTCATGACGATTCCAAAAAGGTAAGAAACTCGAAAAACGGATTAATAACGAAAAAGATACGATTTACGTTAATACCGATTTTATAAAATAAACTTTATAAAAGCAAGCTATAAAATACTTCTAAAACAGAAAGTTTAGTATTTTTCACAGATTGTACATATTTTTAGGATTTCAAAATGATAAGAATCGTAATTTTTCAATTAATAACGAAAGAGTTATGAATTTCGCAAGTTTACGATAATAAATACTTTTATAAAACTATTTTTATAAAAGTTACTATTCATGACAGAAACATTTTTTTAAAAATCTCATAAATAGTTAGGACTTTCAATTACAAGAACACGCTCAAAAGAATCGCTAAAAACGGAACTATAACGAATAAAATACGACGTTTACGGGTTTTACGATAACTAAAACTATAAAAATAACTTTATAACTGGTGTGAACAGTAAAAAATAATGTTCATCAGGGGACTAAAAATTTGAAAATGTCAAATATTGATAACTCGTCTTAATACGAAAATATGGGCATAAGAAACGCGCAAAACGGGCTTAAAACGTGAAAGTTACGACATTTCTACACATTTGCACTATTTCCTGACATGAATAGTGCTGGTTCGTTTTTAAAATAAATTTTTGCGGAACATTTTAGAATCACTTAAATAATATTTATACATGTTTTAAGCTTTATAAATATTATTTTACAAAAGCGATTTCATTATTTATACGATTTCACGAGTTCAAATACATGATTAATATTTATCAAATGCGATTTAAATATTATTTCACAAACACAATTAGATGGTGATGTAGCTATATACAATTATATATGATGTTAGTTAATTAAGGTACTTAGTACTTATACGGCCTAAAATTGTTTAGGTTGCATTCGGGCGTTTTAGTGACGCATTTTTCACTTGTGAAGTATATTATTGATTAACTCGCTCGAGGTGAGTTCATAGCCCCATGTTTTACTGGTTTTAAATATATTTTTGGGGTGAGAACATGCTTTGTTTACAATTGGAAGCAAGTAACTTTGAAATACTTACTGTTTTGGATATTGTATACCATGTAATACTTACTGTTTTGAATATTGTATACCATGCAATACTTACTGTTTTGGATATTGTATTCCACGCAATACTTACTGTTTTGGATTATGGATTACAAGCATATTACAGTTTTGAATATTGTATACCATGCAATACTTACTATTTTGGATATTGTATACCATGCAATACACACTCTAAACAATTGCGTTCCTACACTCATACATTTTTACAAATCTATGAATTCACCAACTTTATGTTGACCGTTTTAAGCATGTTTTTCTCAGGATTTCAAGGTACAAGGATACATTGGTGGTCTATATTTTTGGAATCATGGCTATAAAGATTCAAGTGCATTGTATTTTAGGGATATTATTCAGGAAGTAAAATCTTCACATTTTTAAGGATGAACAAGTTAAAGCAGGGTGCTTTTGTATCAAGTATTTTATTAAATCCAATGTATCATTTTCAAACGACACAATTAGAGGTCGTTCTTATATCTTGTGCAATGTTATTATTAAACACCACACACACCCCGGATATCTATATTCCCTACGACCCATATCTTGGTGTGTTTTACAGATTGTAATCATAGCCGAAGGGTTTATATAGAGACCATTCAAAAAGGTTTATGCCGACTATAACCGTTTTCAAACACTGCATTCATAAAAAAGGGGTTTTTACGGGACACATACACTAGTTGTTGCATTAGTTAGTTATACTAGAAGCATTCATAATTGATATACGTGTTCATATTATAATACGTACATTACTATTAGGGCCTTATATATATATATATACAAAGACGAGTTTGCATTCTTTCGCACAACTCTACAATTATTTATATAAGGGTTATTTATATAAATAGGGGAACATTTCTTTAGGCAAAGTAGTACGACAAGCTCATAGGTCCTAAGCGCTACCTAAACATTAAGCTATCAGCTATGATATCCTACCACATTTTAATTTTATTGCCAGGAGCGCATATTCATATTTTACGATACATCATCTCACAACACTCTATTTTTGGAGCATGACGAAGACAACTAAACTAATCTTATTACTCTTCTGATTTTGAAGATAATGCCTCCAAGGAAAGCACCCAGAACCAGAACCACACCTGCCACAACAACCAACACCACATCTGTCACTAATGCCCAGCTTCAGGCAATGATTGACCAAGGCGTTACTGCCGCCTTGGAAGAACGTGATGCTAACAGAAGCACGAATGGCAAAGACAACCATAATTTAGGAACGGGTGTCAGAAGGACTAAACGCGTTGCTCGAGAGTGCACTTACCAAGACTTCATGAAGTGCCAACCACTATATTTCAAAAGCACTGAGGGAGTTGTCGAACTAACTCAATGGTTTGAAAGGATGGAGACTGTATTCCGCATAAGCAATTGTTCTATGGAAAATCAGACCAAGTTTTCCACTTGTACTCTTCTAGCAAGTGCTCTAACGTGGTGGAATTCCCACGTTTTGACTGTTGGTCATGATGTTGCGTATGCAATGACCTGGACCAATCTGAGAAAGAAGATGACTGACAAGTACTGCCCGAGGAATGAGATGAAAAAGCTCGAGACTGAATTGTGGAATTTAAAAGTGAAAGGTACCGATGTGATAGGCTACAATCAACGTTTCCAGGAACTGGCATTGTTGTGTGTTAGGATGTTTCCTAAGGAGTCTGACAATATTAAAAGATATGTCGGTGGATTGCCTGACATGATCCATGGAAATATTGTAGCATCAAGTCCGAAAACAATGCAGGATGCTATTGAAATGGCAACTGAACTGATGGACAAAACGATCAGCACTCTTGTTGAACGTCAAGCTGAGAATAAGAGGAAACTTGACAATAACAACCAAGCTCAACAACAATCTCCTAAGAGAAAAAATGTGGCTCAAGCTTACGCCGCTGGGACTGGTGAAAGGAAGGAGTATGCTGGAACTCTTCCATTGTGCAACAGGTGCAAGCTGCACCACAATGGGCAATGTACTGTAAAGTGCGAGAATTGCAAGAAGGTTGGCCACATGACCCAGGATTGTAGGAATAATGCTACCGCCAGGAATCAAGGAACCCTCACTTGCTATGAATGTGGGAATCCAAGGCACTGCAGGAGTGATTGCCTAGAGCTAAAGAACCAGAACCATGGAAACCAGGCTGAAGGTACTGGAGCACGTGGAATGGTGTATGCCTTTGGAGGAGGAGAAACCAAACAAGACATTAACAACATTGAGGATGAGATTGAAGCTTAAAAGAAAAAGTTATCTCGCTTTGCCTAGTAAACCCTAAGTTGGAACTATCTTAAACTTTATCTCCTTAGGAGTTCTCGTTGTATTTCTCTTAAATGTTCGTTGTACGAATGAATTTAAATTATCTATCAAATTATCGTATTATAATTTTTTTTTATCAATATTAACTTAGATTCCTTATTTACTCTTGCAAACTACTCTTACGAATATCAATAAATCATAACGCCATTTTGACGAAAATGAGCAATGCATCGTTAGTCCTCAATTATACATGGCCTGATCAACTATGTATAACTCAGGAAAGTACCTTGCCGTGCTGAGAGTAGTCACCTTAAAAACTTCTTGTCAAAAGATAATTTTCTATTTATATCAAGTTCTGCGTGCACATTCATAAAATGTAATCATCACGAGAAACTAAACTGACAATAATAATCACTAAGTAAACTCTTACACCACCGCACTATATAAAGTCAAGACGCATCCCTAGTCACCCTAGGACGATCCACTAACAAGTTTACTCGCCATTAAGGAATATACCAATTCATCATTTTTGACGAATACGTAATACCATAGAGCTTGGCAGTTACGACACCACCATAGGTATAAAGTCGTTATCACTCTAAGAAAGATGTTATAACTGACGCGTTAAGCTAAAGGGAATGAAAAAGCCCGCTAGAAGTCGAGCTTTGGTCGCAACAATAAATATTAAACCAACATCACAAATCCTGAACACTCAAGTTAAAGCAAACTAAAGGGGAATGCAAATGAGTTACCAAGCGTGGTAACGAAATATTCGAATGACATAAAATAAAAATAACAAATAGAATTGTTGCCACAACATCCGTTTATTATCTTAGAAATAAGATTACATAAGGACATAAAGGAAATACAAGCTTTATTACAACCCTCCTCTAGCAATAATATATATTTCTTCCAAAGGAGATCCACGCTGATTGCAAGAACGATGAGGGGCACGAGAATTGCTAGAATAAAGGCCAAATACTGAAATCCTTCTTCGTATGGGAAGTAGGCAAGATAGATGCCGTGCGCTATCGCGGTCGCCATCGCCAAGAGCTTGATGATGTGTAACATTTTTGAGGATTGGATAAGAGAAAATGTAAGTGAAAGATTAAGTGTTATATGGAGAAAAAGAGGATAAAAATTTAGTATTTAAAGAGAGGAAGAAGCCGTTGGGGCTACTATTCATAGCCGTTGGAGTTACTGTTCATATAAATTTTTTTACCATACCTCTTCACAAAGACCGTACCATCGTCAAGTGTCGCGTCTTAAGCCTTGAGGACAAGGCTCACTTAACGGGGGGAGACTATAACACCCCGTGTTTTAGGGTCATGTACGACGTCAATAAATCTACTATTTAATTTTTAGTGCTGTACGCAGTTGCTTTTAATTTCAAGTATTAAGTTAAATCGCGTAAGCTAAAAATGATCATTCAATGTAAACGGGATCAAACAATTAAACGTTTACATCAAGCAAGTGTTAAGTAATTATTTTGAGGATAATTATTAACTTTGTTCATTTTAATTTTTATTGGTTACGTAAAGTCTTTACGTTTCGCGATATAATATGTTTAGGCATACCCGAAACCACCAAAACTTTTCTACGCTTCAACAAATACCCATTAATATACCCAATACCTAAATTTTTATAAAACGTTACCTATGCTAACATTGTTGGTCATATGGTACATGAATTAAATCAACTAGAAACCTACACATTACAAGTTATACCTTTACATTAAATTCTTATACATTTAAACATCAAATGATACAAGATATTTTGTATAAGACTAAAAATCACCAACTAGCTCCCTCCACTCCTCAATTTTCGTGGCTTATATGCATCATAGGGGACAAGAAGCACACATTGTATCAACTAGAACTTGTACAACATAAGCCTCATTAACACCTTAAGGACTATGAATAGAAATTGACCAAGACTTTCCTTAAAACCCTTCTAATTTTTCTCTTGGCCAAAGACTTTCCTAAGACTTCTACATATGAGCTTTGACTAGTCTTTGAAGTATATAAAGGGAGCACTAGATAGAGAGCACAAATACACTTCATTTCTTAAGGTGAAACAACACCAAAACTCTCTTGCTCCTCTCTCCCACCCACGGCTCAAAACAAACACACCTACATAATCCATAGTTTTTATTTTACAACACATACAAATGTTTCTACATCATATTTAAGATACCATAAGGTGTTTAGAAGGTTTGGTTTGGGGTTTACAAGTGATTAAGCAAGAAGGTTCAAGAGTAGGGTTTTACTTGGATTTAGGGTTTTCAAGGTGTTGAAAGCTAGGGTTTGTTTGCTAAACAAGGGTTTAGATCTTGTTTTTCATCACCACATTTCATATTAAGGTTACCTAAAACTCTTAATCTCTTTACATTCATGATTTTAGGCATATATAATGTTTGTATAGTTATCACCATCTAGGAAACTTATTTACATGTAAAAATGGAATTTTTACTTATGATCATGGTATGATATACTTTGTCATGTGTTATATTGTTGTTAAGAACATGTGAGAATAGAAGTATATACATTATATAAGTATGGTTTAAGTATAAAAAGCTTATATAAACAAGTTACCTAAAAAGTGTATATATAAAAGTTCATGAACAAATGAGTATGTAAACTTATGGATCTTGTGATTCTTGGACAATCTTTGGACAAATGATGGACTTAGGGACCCTAGGAATGTAATGCATGTGATAATGAGTGGTGTAATGGATTTGTTACAAGATGGTTAAGCTAAAAAGTACAAAATCAAGTTTAAAACATGTTTTTAACACAAACCTCCAAACTTTCTGTTTTGGTTCGAAAAATAAGGTATACTTTTTATATTTTTATAAAATAGTACGTCTCATGACGATTCCAAAAAGGTAAGAAACTCGAAAAACGGATTAATAACGAAAAAGATACGATAAAAATACGATTTACGTTAATACCGGTTTTATAAAATAAACTTTATAAAAGCAAGCTATAAAATACTTCTAAAACAGAAAGTTTAGTATTTTTCACAGATTGTACATATTTTTAGGATTTCAAAATGATAAGAATCGTAATTTTTCAATTAATAACGAAAGAGTTATGAATTTCGCAAGTTTACGACAATAAATACTTTTATAAAACTATTTTTATAAAAGTTACTATTCATGACAGAAACATTTATTTTTGTAAACCTCATAAATAGTTAGGACTTTCAATTACGAGAACGTGCTCGAAAGAATCGCTAAAAACGGAACTATAACGAATAAAATACGACGTTTACGGGTTTTACGATAACTAAAACTATAAAAATAACTTTATAACTGGTGTGAACAGTAAAAAGTACTGTTCATCAGGGGACTAAAAATATGAAAATGTCAAATATTGATAACTCGTCTTAATACGAAAATATGGGCATAAGAAACGCGCAAAACGGGCTTAAAACGTGAAAGTTACGACATTTCTACACATTTGCACTATTTCCTGACATGAATAGTGTTGGTTCGTTTTTAAAATAAATTTTTGCGGAACATTTTAGAATCACTTAAATAATATTTATACATGTTTTAAGCTTTATAAATATTATTTTACAAAAGCGATTTCATTATTTATACGATTTCACGAGTTCAAATACATGATTAATATTTATCAAATGCGATTTAAATATTATTTCACAAACACAATTAGATGGTGATGTAGCTATATACAATTATATATGATGTTAGTTAATTAAGGTACTTAGTACTTATACGGCCTATAATTGTTTAGGTTGCATTCGGGCGTTTTAGTGACGCATTTTTCACTTGTGAAGTATATTATTGATTAACTCGCTCGAGGTGAGTTCATAGCCCCATGTTTTACTGGTTTTAAATATATTTTTGGGGTGAGAACATGCTTTGTTTTACAATTGGACGCAAGTAACTTTGAAATACTTCTTGTTTTGGATATTGCATACCATGCAATACTTACTATTTTGGATATTGTATCATGAACGTAGGTACTGGATTGTGAGCGCGAATTTGTTATGAAATAGATATATAGGTTTGACATCCCTAGTTCAGGTGATTTAGCTTCAATGGGCAAAACGAACGTATACCACGTCGAACATAGGATGTTTCGGGTTAGAACCATTTCACGGGCAAAATGTAGGCCATTTATTTGGTATTTCAATTATGTCGTGCTTCTGTGTTATGAGCTTAGGGCAAAACGTAATTACATTTATATGATGTCTGCATTCTGTGGCATCATCATACACTTGGGAAATTCTTGTGGTCTTGAATTCGATTTATCAAACCTATGAATTCACCACCATTGTTTGTTGACGTTTTTAAAAAGCATGTTTTTCAGGAGGTAATAAGCACGAGGTGCAAGGGATACATTGGTGGTTTTGATTTGGATATATGCATTAAGATTTTTGTCGCATTACATTTTGTTTATATTTTGTTATGGGCTAGAATCTTTGTTATTTGAACAAGTGAACAAGTAAAGCTTCAGGCTTATGTAACAAATACTTTGTTAAATCCAATGTATCGGTTTTAAACATCCGCGAAACTTTTCCTTATTCATGAGCAAACTCTTAATCGTAGGAGCAAATCTTGGCATCAAAAGTAAAGCATCCGCGAAACTTATGTCAAAACGCAAATCTTGAAACATTTGAAAAATCTTCTCTTTTTGATTTGAAGCTTTGTCACGGGACATTTCTTGATTAATTCGAGAAGGATATGGAATATGTGGCTTAGGCAAATTCTTTAGAACATCGGATTCCGGAATAGGAGTGGTTTTAGGCAAAGTCTTTGGAACATCTAGTTCCGAAATAGAAATGGGGGTAACTGGAGGTGGGATTTGAGCGATACTTCCTTGAAAATTAGATTGCTCCTTATCTGTTGTCTCCTCGGTTTCTCGTTCCACTACCTTTTTAGGAGAAGGATTAGTAGGAATCGAGGGTCCCTCGTAAGCAACACCACTTCGAGTAGTGATTGCTTTCATCTCACCCTTCGGGTTTGGAATGGTATTACTCGGAAGAGTACCCGAAGTTGAGGCTTGGTTTTGAAAGAATCCACTTAACATATTTTGCAAGTAGGTTTGAAAAACATTTTGTTGATTCATCAAGACGGCTTGTTGAGTCTTCATCGTGTTTTGAATTTCATTCTTAACTTCTCCTTTCAACGAGTTGATTTGATTTTGCATGTTTCTCATCATTTGATCATTAGTTCTCTTGTAACTTGAAAACTCATTTGAAAACTCTGGTTGAACTTGATTATTAGGCACTTGAAAAGGTTGGTTTTAAAATCCTTGATTTTGAAAATTTGGAGCATGATTGTTTTGAGTTTGAAAACCTTGATTTCTATGAAAATTGTTTCCCCGATTAAAATTATTCCCTTAACCTTGATTTTGATAATGCCTATTTTGACCATTGTTTTGCACCAGAGCAAAACCAGGTGGTGCCATTTAGTTACTAACACGATTCGGAGGGTTAACTTGATTGTAAGAACCTGTTGCCGCACAAACACTAGATTGATTGTTATCGGTATTAGGACAATTGTACCAAGCATGAGGCCCACTACAAGTAACACACATTTCCTCAACCGCTTTAACCGAAGCGGGAGTGATAACTTTTTTAGAAACAATCTCGACTAAGGTCGAAAGTTGATCCGCAAGCTTATCAATTCTTTCATCCGTTTCACTAACACATTTCCTAGAAGTCGTATTCATCCTAGAAACATTTGATTTATTACGTGAATAACGAACTTTTAATTTGTTTTCAATTATGTTCAAAGCTTCTCTAGTCGTCTTACTCAAAAGATTTCCACCCGCTGCGGCATTTAAGGAGTCTTGATCGTTCTCGTTTAAACCGTTATAGAAGGTATCAACTTGAGTTAACTCCGTAAATCTGTGGTGAGGACAAGCTCTAAGCATTTCCTTAAATCGTTCCCATGCTTCACTAAAAGTTTCCTCGAATTTTTGTGTAAAACGAGAAATTTCATTCTTTAAGTGAGTGGTTTTCGAAGGAGGGAAAAATTGATTCACAAATTTGGTTACGAGATCCTCCCAAGTCAAGATCGAATTAGGTGGTTCTTTCTCGTACCACAATCTAGCGTTCCCCTCGAGCGAATATGGAAACATCATAAGCTTAATAACATCATTCGGCACATCTCTAAATCGTAAAGTCGAGGTAATCCTTTTGAAACTATTAATATGAGCGTGGGGATTTTCCCTCTCATAACCGTGAAACGGGTTAGCTTGAACTAGTTGTAACAAATTCGTTTTAATCTCAAAATGATCCGCATTAATTTCTGGTAAAACGATAGCTTCTCCATACCCTTCCGTGGGTGCACGGAGTAGCTCTTCCATTGTACGTTCCGCCATTGGTGCAACTTCAACGATAGTACGAAGCTCGGGTTCGACTATGTTATCCTTTGTACCTTATATCGTATCCTTTGATTATCCGTTACCTTTTGCATTCGATTATATATATCTGTTCACTGGGACTTTGTAAGCTCAGCCGCACTTTCTTTTCCCGCGGCAGGTATCTAAGCTAGGAGCTGGGGTTGCTTTCAGGCTATGAGTGCTGAGTGTGGACTTACCCTAGAGATCTTAGCACTGTGTCTTGTGATCTCATTTTAACGTTATTGTGAATTCATGTCATGGTTATGATTTTAACGAAATGTAACTGGTATTATATTTTACTTATGATTGAAGAAAATGGCACCCAAAAGAACCACCAAAAGCCAAACCCCGCTGATATCACTGCCACACTTTATGATAATGCCAACTTAAGGCAATGATCGACCCAGGTGTTACAGATGCAATTTGCAGCACGTGAGGCCTGACACGAAAGCACGAATGGCGATGACAACCATAATTCGGGAACAGGTGTTAGAAGAACGGAACGAGTTGCTAGAGAGTGCACTTACCAAAACTTCATGAAGTGCCAACCTCTGAATTTCAAGGGCATAGAAGGAGTTGTCGAATTGATTCAATGGTTTGAGAAAATGGAAACTATGTTCAGTATAAGCAACTACTCAGTGGAGAACCAAATCAAGTTTTCCACTTGTACCCTTCTTGCAGGTGCTCTAACGTGGTGGAACTCCCATGTTAGGACTGTTGGTCATGATGTTGCGTATGAAATGAATTGGATAGACCAGAAAAAGAATATGACTGACAAGTACTTCCCGAGGGTCGAGATTAAGAAACTAGAGGCTGAGTTGTGGAATTTGAAAGTGAAAAGTACCGACGTCATAGGGTACAACCAACGTTTTTAGGAACTGGCATTGCTGTATGTTAGAATGTTTCCTGAAGAGTCTACAGATTGAGAGGATAAGTCGTGGTTGCCTGAATATCCACGAAATGTAGTAGCATCAATCCTAAGACCAATGCAAGAGGCGATTGAAAAGCAACTAACTGATGGATAAGAAAATCCATACTTTTGTTGAACGTCAAACAGAGAAAAAAAGAAAGCAATATGATAACCAACAACAACAACAACAAAACAAGAGGCAGAACACTGGCCGAGCCTACATTGCAGGATCTGGTGAGAAGAAGCCATACGGGGGATCTAAACCCCTATGCGCTAAATGCAACTATCACCATGATGGTCCATGTGCTCCCAAATGCCACAAGTGTAACCGAGTTGGCCATCCCCTGGCTCACGACTGTAGGAGTAGTGGCCGAATGCGAAAACACTAGCTAACAACTAAAGTGTACTGGGGCATGTCAAAAAGCCTACTTGCTATGAATGTCGAGCCTAGGGACATTTCAAGAGTGGATTTGTTAAAGCTGAAAAACAACAACTGTGGTAACCAAGGTGGAAATGGCAAGGCTCCAGCGAAGGTGTATGCGGTAGGCCATGCAGGGACAAACCCAGACTCCAACGTCGTGATGGGTACGTTCCTTCTAAACAACCGCTATGCTTCTGTCTTATTTGATACTGGTTCCGATAGAAGCTTTGTACTGCATTTAGCTCCCAAATTGATATCACACCAACTACCTTAGATCATTATTATGATGTTGAACTAGCCGATGTGAGAATAATTAGGTTAAATGCTATCATTCAGGGTTGTACATTAAATTTCTTAAATCACCCATTCAACATAGACTTAATGCCCGTAGAACTTGGTAGTCTCGACGTCATTATCGGTATGGATTGGTTGGCAAAGTACCAAGCCGTCATTGTTTGTGCCGAGAAACTTGTTCGTATTCCCTGGGGAAATGAAACGTTGATTGTTCGCGGTGACGGAAGCGACTGAGGAAACGAGACTCGATTGAACATCATCTCGTGCACTAAAACGCAGAAGTACATGCTAAAAGGATGTCCTATCTTTTGGCACATGTTACTTACATAAGGAGACTCAGACAAGTCAAAGAGAGTAAGCGACTTTTAGGACGTAAAAATCGATCGAAATTTCCTTGAAGTATTTCATTGAAGACTTTGTCGGATGCTCCATCCGCCGACAAGTGGAATTCCAAATCGATTTGATACCTGATGTTGCACCTGTAGCACGACCACCTTATCGATTGGCCCCGTCCAACAAGAAAGAATTGTCGGACCAACTGAAGGAACTATTCGACAAAGGCTTCAAAGGCCAGTTCCTCACCTTGGGGAGCTCCGGTCTTGTTTGTCAAGAAGAAGGATGGATCATTTCGAATGTGCATCGACTACCGAGAGCTGAACAAGCTAACGGTGAAGAATCGTTATCCACTCCCAAGGATCGACGATTTATTTGATCAACTACAAGGATCCAGTGTTTATTCTAAGATAGACTTACGATCAGGTTATCACCAGCTTCGAGTACGGGAAGAAGATATTCCGAAGACGGCATTCAGAACTCGATATGGTCATTATGAGTTCCAAGTTATGCCATTTGGCTTGACGAACGCACCAGCGGTATTTATGGATCTCATGAACCGCGTGTTTTAGATAAATTTGTGATTGTCTTTATTGACAATATCCTTATCTACTCTATGAACAAAGAAGGAACAGACGGAGAACAATCTTAGGCAATCTGGAATTGCTTAAAAAAGCGAGTTGTAACGCTAAATTCTCTAAATACGAATTTTGACTTCCCAAGGTACAATTTCTTGGCTACGTGATTAATAGTCAAGGCATTCACGTGGATCCCGCTAAGATCGAATCCATAAAAGGTTGGACATCTCCTAAAATGCCAACAAAGATTCGTCAATTTTTAGGTCTTGCTAGGTATTACCGAAGATTCATCGAAGGATTTTCGAAGATCGCCAAGCCAATGACCAAGCTTACTCAGAAGAAGGTCAAGTTCGTTTGGGGCGACAAACAAAAAACAGTGTTTCAACTGTTGAAGCAGAAGTTGTGTAGTGCACTAATTCTGGCTTTACCTGAAGGAAGCGAAGATTTTATCGCATACTGCGATGCTTTAATCAAAGGTTTTGTGAAGTCTAAAGAATCGTTGCAAGCTCAGATTGTTTAGATCTTTATCTAGGATAAATAACATTGAACATAGAATAATGCATAGCAGAAATAGCATAATGAACAAAGTTATTTCAACAAGGTTTTTCAATCATATTATTCACTATTCGCCCCAATTCTAGATGTTCAATTCTAGAACGATTACTCTAACTAGTAACAAGATCAATGACACATTGACCTTGGGGCTACACAACAAATTAGGCGTCTACATTAGAAGACTTACGCCTAGACACACACACACTTTTCTAGTGTTTACATCTTGACACACATAGAAAAGTACATGCCTGATATCTCTTTATATAGTAGAGATATCTAGGTTTACAAAGGATAAGTATAAAGATAAATATTTTAAACATTTAAGTTTATCTTCTAAATCTTCCATCTGAATAAGGAGATCTTCTAGTATCTTCAAAATCTTCATCTTTTTAAGAATTTCAACTTTTGCCATTTTAGAGTCCTTTTTGTTTTATTCTTTTATTCACTTTGTCTCATCAAATCAAGAATCCCAACAATCTTCCCTTATTTGATGATGACAAAAACAAACAAATATTTGTACGTAACTCATCGTAAAGCCAAAGCTTCCCCTAAAGTTGAGTGTAATCATCTCCCTGAATGAAACAAAACTTCCCCTTAATTCAGATTTCCTTTGTACCATGCCACACCAAGGATCTATAAGTTGCAACCTGTTAATATTTCTTCCCCTTTTTGTCATAATCCAATAGGGGACTTATGAATGTAAGCAACTTTGATCTGACCATTCTATCAAACCAATATCACACTTCTAATCTAAGCCTTCTAACATCCTCAAATTACCCACCATTTAAGCAAATAAGAAAAATTGACTTGATTAGTAGAAACTCACACCAGCATTAGTAATAAAGACAATCATAAGTAAAAACCTTCCACCTCAATGACACACGTAAATGGTTAAACATTTTAACAATAGGCTTCCCCTGAAACCCATATGTTAACCATTTCTTGAATCTTCAATTCTCTAGGCTCCATGTAATGATTACTGATGAAGAAAACTAAGTATAACGAACTTGATGCTGAAGCAGAATAACCCAAACTTGTGTCTTATATCTTGTACTATCCATGTGATGTCAAACTTATAAATAAATCTATGAAATATAAGCAGATTGCAACCGCTTGACAAAAATCCTCATCTTCTATGAGACACATAACAAGTGATAGCAAATGTGAGCATTGAGCACCATAAGTTTGTAGATCACACACCTTTTCTAGATTCGTCAAGTCTTCGTCACAACATTAAAAACACAAACAAGTTACCTCCTGCTAAAAGGTATGATAAAACACGTACCCAAGTAATTCTACTTCAACTTTAAATAGGTGATAAACAATCTTCTTCGTAACCAATTAATCCAATAAATCCAAATACGAGCCATTAAACATTTAAACTAAAATCAATCTGTTAGCTTCCCCTTAAACCAATCAGTAGCAACCAACAGTAGTAACTCCTTCTATTGGCAAAATTAAAAATATACAAGCAACACAAACCTTGTTTTAAGTCCAACAGTAGTAACTGCTAACCCTAGCAGTACTAATACACACGACTCAAACCGTACCAGCATAAACTTAATATTAGAGCACTACTACAACCTTTATTTAGCACGACCTAGACCTGCATTCTAATTAGCAGTTCTTACTACACCAAGCTCAGTAGTACTTAACCAAAATCAACGCAGATAGAAACACTTTACAGCATTAGCAAGTAACTTACTACTGGTTTTCCATTCGTGAGGACACACCACTATCATTCGTTTCATTCGACACAAAATGAAAAAAATCCAAAAAAAAAAACACACGCTCTATGTGCGTCGAGTGCTCAAATCAATCAAAAAATAACAAAAACAAAAAAAACAAATCAAAATAAAATCAATATCAAAACACAAAAACAATCAAAAAAACACAAAAAACAGAAAGAAAACCAATAAAAAAAAAAACAAAAAAGAAAAATCTCAACTATTCATAGGGGGGATGGGGGGGGGGTGGCTCGTGGTTGTGTGATTTTGGCAGGGAAAGGGTTATAGGGGCATTGGGTTGTGGGAAAGGGTGAGGGTGAGCTGGGAATGGTACTAGGGTAGTGGTATTGGCCATAAAACCATGGGAAATGGGTGGTTTGATTTTGGCGGGTAAGTGGTTACAGTACGTTTGTGGTTGCAGTGTTTAAAAGAGATGTTTGGGGGAATGAGGCAAATATTATTAGGGCACCTCACCTTTCTACCTCTTCAATTTTATTTTAGCCCGAATTTTAAAGTTATAACCTAAGGTTTGGGAAATAACAGCTTTGGTCCCTCCGTTTTATAACTTAAAAGAATAAAAGGGGTTTAAGGAAATTGCAATAATGGTCCCTGCTGTTTTAATAGAAAAAGAAGTAAAGGAAGTTTAAGCAAATTGCAAAACCAGCCCTTGTGTTTTATTTAAACCTTTTTTTTTTCTTTTATAAAACCTATTTTAAAAATGACAACTTTAGCCCCTAAAGTTTTATAAAAAAGGATTTTGGTGTCAGTTTTGTTGGCTTGGGATTAATGATTTATTGGGCTTATTTAGGTTACTTGTGTATTGTGTGGCCCAAATGTAGTGTGTCTAGGCCCAAATAAAGTAATATTCAAATATATATTAAAATTTAAATATTAAACGACTCAATTAATATATAAAGAAAAAAGATCAAGTATAATAAAAAAGGAACCAACGAACTCCCCCGCCACCCCGAGTAACCACTCCTACAGAACCTGTTTTGTATCCTTAAACAACTGAAACCAACCCCATCTACCACCGCCCTTACATCCCACCCCCTCCCTCCAAACTCCCAACCGCCACACCGGACACCCCCTTACACCAATCAACACCCCCTGGATACACCTACTACTCATCCCCGCCGGCCCGTCCACAAACCTGTAAACATTCAACAAACAATTTCAAAAAAAAAAAAAACCTTCCCCCACCCTTACCATCCCCCCTTTTAATTAAACACATTTACTCTCAACGCAAAGGTTATCTCCTCAAAAATAACAATCCCAAACCTTAACATCACTAATTTAACATAAAGATATACCCCAATTTCATCTAAACAATTTCCAGTAACAACACATTTGCACCCAACAAGGATTGGGCCCTCACATACATCACAACCTACGTCTATGTGGTCAATTCACAACCACTCGTGTGTACTTGATGAAAATTGATTGAGGTGTTCCCATAATTCTTCACATTCAACATATTTAAAACTATTGGGCCATTCCCGGCGCACATCGATGTAAGGGGTTAAAGATAAGAGATAAATGAAAGTCCCACCCTAAACAAAAAGCAGTCAAACAAAAAAAAAAGATAAAAAAAAAAGTAAATTACTTCAACCCACAGTCCGGTCCTCCGGTTTGACTGCTGATGATCAACTTTCAGATTAAAATGACTCAGACTTTGTCCAATTTTATTTTTTTCTTTATTTTTTTTTTTTTTTTTTTATTTTTTTTTTTTTTATGGGACATTTGGTGGGGGGGGGTGGGGGGGGGCCTTGAATTTACTTTTGGCACAGGTCTTTTTCCATTTCCCCTGCTCATTTTTGTGTCAATTTTGGCTTGGTTTTTCTCTTCTTCCATCTCTCTTTCGTCTTTTTGGATGATATTACCTGTTTTACCAATCCACTTCCTGCACAATACAAAAACAAAATGCAAAACAAAAAAAAAACACCAGATTATATTTTGGCAGTTATTTGTCCGTGGGGGGGGGATGGGGTAGGGGGGGGTTTTGTCATTTAAGCTCGATTTTTAGAGGTTAAAAAAGGAAAAGTGTAAATTAAGCACTGTATTCAATAATTTTTAAGGATTTTTGATTTTTGGTGTACTATATAAATCTACTGACTAGATAAAAAAAAATAAAGCATAAAAAAAAAGCAAATTAAACAATTAAGCTAATATATGATTCAACATATCAAAACGTTAACGTCAACACGGAGATTAAAGAAACGGCGACTGAATTACACAACTAAATCAATTTTTAAATCCTAATAAAAATAATGAACAAAAAAATTAAACATGGTAAATTCAACGAACACCATTGCTAAAAAATAAAGAGCTAACCGAAACCTCAAAATGTTGACATTAAAAATATTGAAAACGACTTTTCCAATATGAAATTAATGAGCTAAAAACTTAAAGCCTAGTTGATATTTTTTTTTTTATTATAATTTTTCAATTTTTTTTTTTTATTTATCTTTAATCTTAATCTTTGTCGGATTGTGCCTGTTCTGAGCAAAACAAACATTAAACTAAATAATAAAATTTTTTATTGCAAACTAATAATTCATAAAATCAATTATTAAATTCCAACACATAAATAATTCCTATTTACCAACAACTTAACAAGCATATAAAGATAACTACTCACTAAGCACATTAATTCAACAAAGCATTAAAAAAAGACAAAAATACAAGGGCATATTTTTGCCATTTTTGGATTGTTTTGGGTTTAATTGGGTCTTTTTAGGTACAAACGGATATGTGTATTTTACACCTATCAAAGGCCAAGCTATTTAACGAATGGGAAAGGTTTACTTCTACAGATGAAGAATCGATCGAATCTTATTATCATTGTTTCTCAAAGCTAATGAATGACTTTAAACGAAACAAACATTTCTCAGAAAAGATAGCAAGCAATCTCAAGTTCCTCAACAATCTTCAACCATAATGGAAACGACATATCACCATTGTTCGCCAGACAAAGGATTTATATGAAGCGGATTATACTCAATTGTATGAATTCTTGAAGATGAATCATGAGGAGGTCAATAAACTCAGGGCGAAACGACTTGTAAAAACACATGATCCTTTAGCTTTAATGGCAAATTATCAAAATCCTTATAACTATCAAGTGTTTCACCTCGATCAATCATCTCCACTTACCTACATGCAACAACCACAGCCCAACAAAAACCTTATCCTACAACCTTCATTCAACACGAACTGCATGCAACAACCATTGCAAAATCTCAAAGACATTTTAGATCCCACAACAGCAATAAACATGGCACTTGTTCTAATAGCTAAGGCATTCAAACTTAACTATTCTACACCAACCAACAACAACCAAAGAGTTTCATCAAAACCTCGCAACAGGCAGATTGCACAGCCGTGTATGAATATGGGGCAAGATAGACAGATGCAGATAGTTAGAGGTAATGGTAAGAATTAGTTTGGACAGTATGTTGGGCAGATGGCATGGAATCAGAATAGGTACAATGCAGTACATAATGTCAAGAATCAGGTTGTTCCGTATGCAGTTCAGAATCCGGGTGTTTAAAATGTTGAAAATCATAATGGGCTTATCGTTGTTCCGAGGATTGCTAATCCATATGCGAATCAGAATGGGAATGGTAATGTTGTAGCAGCACATGCTGAGGGTAATGGTAATGGGAATAATGGTAATCGTATAAGGTATTACAACTGCAGAGGATTTGGTCATTTTGCTAGGAACTGCACAGTCAGACCAAGGAAAAGGGTTACTACTCATCTTCAGACTTAGTTGCTGACTGCTCAAAAGAAAGAAGCAGGGATCTAACTTTAAGCTGAAGAATTTTATCTGATGGCTATTGTAGGGGTTCTTGATGAGATTGAGGAAGTCAATGCAAACTGCATCTTGATGGCAAATTTACAGCAAGCATCGATATCGGGTACTCAGACTAACAAAGCTCCCATCTATCATTCAGACAGATCAGCTGAGGTACACCATTCTAAAAATTATTACGATAATGATATATTTAATATATTTACTCAAGAGGAGTAGTATACTAAGATACTCAAGCCTATTATTGAGCCATATCAGATACAACAAAATAACAGTAATGTTATTTCTGTGGCACCTAATGTAGAACATAATGGAGGAACAATAGAACAACATCCTGCCACTATTGAGTAAATACGTGCTTATTTTGAATCATTATATAATAATTTAGCTATAAAGGTTGAGAAAGTCAATGCGGTCAATCGCAAAATGAAAGAAACAAATGCCGATTTGACTATTGAGCTTGCTAGATATAAAATCAAAAAAAGTGTTTTGAAGTTAATCAAGAAAAATATGATAAACTTGAAAGTTGTTATCAAAAGTCTGTTTATCAAGAGCAATGTCTTACTAAAAAGATAAATACACTTCACTTAAGTTCTGCAAAAACAATAACGACTTTGAATGAGGAAATTGCAAATTTAAATAACCAGCTTTCAAAAGAAAAGTCAACTGTTTCCTTTTCTAAATGAAGAAAATAAAAAGTTGAAGTCTAATTTTAAAATACACATAGACGACCTTCTTGATAAACAAATTAAACTTGAGAATAAGATAAAGGAATTAGATAACATTTTGGTAAAAAAATGGGTCAATCGATTCAAATGATGCACATGCTTTCACCTAAGCCATATTCGTTTTACCACACCGAACAAAAAATGTCATTGGGTTATCAAAATCCTTTTTATCTCAAGCAAGCTCAGCAGAAACAACATAGTTTGTATAATGGTAAAGTATTATTAAAAAAGCATGATCCGCCTGCTATGTATGATTCAGAGGAGACACTGCAACTTGCTCAAGAGAGTTGCTTAAAAATGAAATAATTGAATAAAGAAATAAAACCGGCAAATTATGCAAAGATTAATCAACTTTCAGAGGTTTTTGTTTCTTAAAAGGCCAAGTCACGTGAAGAGTTGTATTTTTCAAATACTTCAAAAACGGCCAGTGTTTCCAAATCAATTTCAATACAAAATGAAGAGTTTTCGGATGATACTTCTCCAAGTGTTGCATGAAAATATCTAAATGAGGTAAAAGGCACCATTGTGACTCTTCAACGTGTTGTCCAACAAAAAATGACTTTAGATATACACACTTGGTCGTCTTCTGTTCATCAAGAGCTTTTTAAAATTGTAAAAGATGAAATTTACCCTATCGTTAACCAAGTTGATTCTAGAGTTCAAAATTTTGAAATACAATTTTAAAGGAAGCAGCTAAATTTGTTCAAGACTTCAAATCTCTTGCAAACGAAGCTGATGAATCTCTTGCTAAGCATAAGGCTTTGGAATTTGAAATTGAACGTCTCTTGAGAGCAGTTGTCAGTCAGGATATTATGTCTATTTGTGCAAAATCCTATTGTTGTCGAAACATCCAATCTCCATACTGAGCTTGAACGTACAAAAGAACGATTTGAAAATTGTATCATTAAAAAGGAAAATGAATATGCTAAACTCTTGAATGATTGGTACAAAAAAATGTGAAGAGTGCACATATGATAAAATTTCGTACGATAAAGCTTATAATGACATGTAACAAAAGATCAAACGGTTGCAAGCTCAGTTGGAAGATCTCAAGGGTAAAAGTAAGGATACTCCATGTATATTAGATACCCTTGATCATTTGTCTCAGAAACTAGAAGACAAGAATGTGTCATTAGAATTTCTGGTTCAGAATTATAAAAAAGAAAATGAACATCTTAAGACAACATACAAGAACCTTTTTGAATCTATCAAAGTGACACAAGCTCAGACCAAATTAATAATTGACTCCTTACAAGAAAATTTACATGACACCATTTATGAAAATGATACGTTAAGAGCTCAGTTATTTGATAAGGTTTTTGAACAAAAGGACATAGCAAAAGGTATGAGTGTGAATACTAAGTTTGCAAATCAATCAATCGGGGGAAACCATTTTTGAAACCTCTTAGAAACCATTATGTTGTTTGACAACCAAATGCGTTTCAATTAGAACGACCAAAATGGGTTCCTCCCAAAGTTGCTGAGAAGAATGATTTGTTAAACCCAGTCACTTCAAACTCGGTACCTATCACCACTAAATTAAATGTTATGAAAAATGATAAAGTGATTGCCCCAGGAATGTTTAGGATTGATCCTTCTAAGACTTCTTGGGTAGATAATGTTATGCCTAACAAACCTGTTAAAGCAAGTGTTAGGACAAATCCAATCACTATTTCACAAACTCATGTCATCTCTCAGGAAAATGTGAATCCTAATTCAAATGGTATTTCTTCTACAAGAGTAGAAAGCACGGCTAAGACCAGAAGACCACAACCTAAGAGTAATATAAAGAATGATAGGGCACCCTCTGCGTCTAAGAGTAGTTGCATCAAGAATAAAGATGTTGAAGTAAAAGAACACCATAGGAATTTACTGCTTTCTAAGAATAAGAAACATATGTCATCTGAATGTAATATAGTTAAGCTTGCTATTTGGAATGATAAATCTGAAGTTGTTTGTCCTATGTGTAAGCAATGTTTAAGTACTGTTAATCATGATGTCTTTGTGCTTAATTATGTAAATGGCATGAATTCTCGTAATGATAAACATAGTGCTAATGTTTCAAAATTACAAATCAAAAGAAACATAAGTCACAAGTCAAGAAACCTAAGAAGGTAGGGTCCAAATAAAGACTTGCTTCACCTAAGCCTAGTAAACCTAGAATTTGCCTTAGGTGGTCACCAACTGGAAGACTTTTTTACCTTAAAGGAAAAATAATTGCATCCAGTGAATCTAAGTGTCAATCTAACTGCTCTAAAGGTGAAAATGCATGTACTTCTAACCATCAAGAACCTACAAGCAAACGGTTTCCAAATTCTACTTTTCTTTGGCAAGTCGTCTAAATTTGTTTATAGTGCGTCGACTCGGGTTACTCAAAGCATATGACATGAAATTTAAAGCTTCTAATAAACTTTGTCTAGAAGTTCTTAGGAACCGTCCGCTCTGGAAATGATCATATTACTGCTATTTTTGGTTATGGTAATCTTCAATAGGAAAATATATTGATCACCAGGGTTTATTTCATTGAGGGCTTGAGGCACAACTTGTTCTCGGTTGGACAATTTTGTGATTCAGATTTAAAGGTCGCATTCAGAAGAAAAACCTATTTCGTTAGAAATCTAGAAGGAGTTAATTTGTTAAAAGGAAATCATACAACAAACCTTTACACCATCAATCTCCATGAAATGGCCTATGCCTCTCTAATTTGCCTCATGGCTCGTGCTACTTCTATCAAGTCTTAGTTATGGCATCAATGTTTATCCCACCTTAACTTTGACACCATAAATGACCTTGCCAAAAATGATCTCATCACTGGTCTTCTAAAATTCAAATATCATAAAGAACATTTTTGTCCCTCATGTGAGCAAGCAAAAAGAAAAAAAGGCATCTCACCCACCAAAACCCGTTCCAAATTCAAAGCAGAGGTTACACCTTCTTCATATGAATTTGTATGGCCTAATGAGAGTTGAAAACATAAATGGGAAGCATTATATTCTGGTGATAGTGGATGACTACTCTCATTACACATGGGTTCACTTTCTCAGATCAAAAGATGAAGCACCAGAAGTGATTAAGACTTCCCTAAAGAAAATTCAAGTCCTTCTAAAAGCTCTAGTCATTATTGTAAGAACCGACAATGACATAAAATTCAAGAATCAAGTGCTTAAAGAATACTTTAAAGAAGTTGGCATCTCTCACCAATCTTCTTTTGTGAGAACTCCTCAGCAAAACGGAGTCATAGAACGAAGAAACCAAACGTTAATAGAGGCTGCTAGAACAATGTTGATTTTTTCTTGTGCTTTGTTATTCTTATGGGCTAAATCAATTGCTACTGCGTGCTACACTCAAAACCGCTCCATCATTCATCGCCGATTTAAACACCATATGAGCTTATTAATGGAAAAAAACCGAATATCTCCCTTCTTCATGTATTCAGGGCTCTCTGTTATCCCAAAAATAACCGTAAGGTTATTGGGAAGCTTGGTACGAAAGGTGATATTGGCTTTTTCATTGGTTATTCTACTAATTCTTGTGCTTATAGAGTATACAACCGAAGGACAAAGAAAATCATGGAGACGATGAACGTAACATTTGATGAGCTTTCAGCTATTGCTTTTGAACAATGCAGTTCAAAACCCTGGCTTCAAAGCATGAATTCTAGACAAATCAGTTCAGGACTCGATCTTACTTATGCTCCGTCAACAATAACAACTTAAAAACCAATTGAACATGAATTGGATATATTGTTCGAAGCTATGTATGATGATTATATTGGTGGTCAAACGTCAATTGCTCTAAGAACTGCACCTGCTGCACCAGCACCTCAAGTTCTATAGACTTCAATGACATCTACAACAATAGCAAACACTGCACCAACACCAACAAATTTATTCTCTCAAGCTACAAATATTCCAGACACTTCACATGATGTTGACGAGCTCGAACCATAACAATCAGCAACAAGATAATCAAGCTTTACTCCAACCCAAAATAGTTGTTGATAATGTTCCTAATGCAATGTTTGATGGAGATGTATCCGTGAACCCATTTGCTCCACCTTCTACAAGTGCTGCTGAATCATCATCTTCATAATATGTGGATCCATTAAACATTTATACATTCTATCAACCGTACCAACATTATTATCAATAGACTAAGGATCAACCCTTAGAACAAGTGATAGGAGAACCCTCATGACCAATTTTGACAAGAAATCAATTAAAAATTGATGGTGAAATGTGCATCTACGCACTGATTGTGAGCACTATGGAAACAATAAATGTCAAAGAGGCTATGACCGACCCTGCATGGATTGACTCAATGCAAGAAGAGCTTCTCTAGTTCAAAAGGATTGATGTATGGGTGTTAGTTCCTGCTCTAGATAACATAAACCTTACTTTGAAATGGTTATTCAAAAACAAGCATGATGAAGGGAACACGGTCATTAGAAACAAGACTCGTCTAATTGTGAGAGGGTATCGCCAAGAGGAAGGAATAGATTTTGAAGAATCCTTTGCTCTAGTTGCTAGGATGGAAGCTATCAGGATAGTTTTGGCATATGTTGCACACAAATTGTTCATTGTATTCCAAATGGACGTGAAAACTGCTTTCTTGCATGGTTTGTTAAAGGAAGACGTGTACGTGTGTCAACCTGAAGGTTTCATCGATGCTGGTCATCCAAGTCATGTCTACAAGTCATGTCTAAGCCAACCGAGAAGCAACTCAAGGAGGTTAAAAGGATCTTTTGCTATCTTCGGGGAACCATCAATATGGGTTTCTGGTATACGAAGGATTCTGGTTTTAAACTAACTAGATTTTCAGATGCTGATTATGCGGGATGTGATACCTTCAAGAGTACTTTCGGTGAAACTAAATTCTTACGCGAAAAGCTAATGAGCTGGTCCTCGAAGAAACAAGACTGTACGATGCTGTCAACCGCGAAAGCAAAATATGTGTCTCTATTCGCTTGTTGTGCCCAAGTCATTTGATTATGGACACAGTTAACGGATAATGGATTTCACTTTCACAGGAGTCCTATCTATTGTGATTCGAAATCAGCCATAGCCATATCCTATAACCTGGTCCAACACTCAAGAACCAAACAGATCGCTGTCCGCTACCATTTCATAAAGGAGCACGTGGAAAAGGGTACGATTGAATTGTACTTTATCAAGACTGATTACCAATTGGCAGACCTCTTCACTAAAACCCTTCCAGTTGATAGGTTTAATTATTTGGTTCATCGCCTTGGTATCCGCAATTTGTCTCCACAAGAACTTGAATGTCTTGCAAATCACAGTAATTCTTTGTATATATCTATTAGAAAACAAAATATAAAATTATAAAACCTATAAAAGCAAAATACAAAATCAAAAAATTTCAAAAATACCATAAATAATCTTCTTTGACATGTCTCTCATAAATTGATAACATTTACGCACCTAGAAATGTTGATCAATATTGACACGAGTGTATAAATGAAGTTCGGGCGAGAGTTTCAAAAGTTTTCAAAACATGTCTCTTTAAATTTTCTCTATAACTTTTAAGTAAATGTCAGCTTAGGACTCGGTCTCTAAAGAAAGGAAAATGTTCATTTATGCACATTATTCCTAAACAACGGGAAGTTCACATCTTCTCGGTCTTGAGCGCGTCATATAAACATTCAAAGTTTTGAATGCTCAAGAGAAGCACTAAAAAAATGATACTTCGTAAGATAAATTAAAAATCATTTTCCTGTTGAGCACAATTTTTCAAGATATTTTCAAAAAGAAATGATCAAATTCTTTCGAAATTGTGTGCTCAACAAAGTCACACTCCATGTTTTCATTCTAATCTTTTATTTATGGGGAGTATAAATTTTGATATTAGTTCATCTGGCATGCATTCGTATTCTCCCATTATTTAGTTAGTCTAAAAGTATATCAACGTACATTAACTTATATATTAATTCACTAGTTAATTCAAAAATTGTCACCACATATGTAATTTTTGAGGGGGAGAATAGTGATTAAAATGTGATCAATAAGGCTTAATATGGATAAGATCTCTTGATTATAAGTGTGTTCTTGACCTCACATGTGCAAAACTCTTTCATAATATGATGCATATGTGTAGGGGAGCTTTTTGGTGATATAGAAAACTCTCAATGTGTAATAAATGATTTCTCGAACACGTTGATTGCTTTTTTAATGGTTTTTTTGGCTACTATGGAAATACCAAAGACCAACCAATTGTTGTTTCTTACGGTGTTATAAGGCGGTTAAAGATAGGTATTTTGTTCCTTGATCCAGCCAGAACTGGAGGGATCTACCCAGGGACACTCCAATAGATAGAGAAGAAGTCCTTAGGTATGATTGAAAAAAAAGGAGTAAAGTGAGATTAGGAATAATGTTATCAAAGGCATGAGTTATCACCGGAACAAACCCAACATGGTGATGATGAGGACGCATTGGAATAACATTGAAAGGGTTAAAGAAGGAAAAATAATTGTAAGGATAAAGGGTGTAAAGAAAGAAGCCCTCCATATAACCTTAGGCAGAAACCGGGTTAATGCATAATCTATCAGTAATCACAAAGATGATTCTGATATTTAAGACAAGTCATCATGGACCCAGTGATGCAATACATAATGCATCCCAGCTATGCATGATTCTCTCAAAAGAAGTTTGTTTCATTTCTCATGGAGTACAACACGTTTCTATCAACTTTCTCATTCCGAGATCATAGATATTAAAAAGGTGGCAGTTCGCTCCAGCCTCCGATCACCAAATATCAAAAGCGAACTTATAGAGTCTAGAGCCATCGAGATCAATAAATAATCTCATTAGGACACAATTCTATATAAACTTGTTGTTTATCATCAAGAACACAAGTTGTACAAGATTCCAACACAGACGCAAATATAATCTGTGTGTATTAATGAGAATTGATAGTGTTAGGAATGAAAAAGTGTCTATCTTATTGAGATCGAGTCTTGTAATAATTAGAGAAATAATATTATGTAATAGGTTAGGTGAAAGGCTTGTGACTAAAATAAAGTCACGAGACCCGGCTAAATAGCCAAAGTCTAAAAGACAAGAGCTAGGAGCTCATCCTTGTATTTGGGTATAAATACTCCATCCCCACTTCATTAGTGAGGTGTGTCTTCTAATCTAATCCTTCTTATTTTCTATAATCCTCATCCTTCCTCTTTCTCTCTCTAATTTCTATAGTTCTCTTTCTCTCTTTAATTTCTATAAGCACACACATAACACCTAAACACACACTTAATTGCTTATTGATCCTAAAATCAAGACTTAACAAGTGGTACCAGAGCCAAGGAGTGATTTAGTGTTCGTTTAGGGAGCTTATTTGGTCAGCTTATTGCGTTAGCTTATTTTGAGCTTATTCTGGTCTTATTTGCTTATTTCGAGTGCTTATTCTGATATTTGAGCGTTGATTTGTTCGAATTTGCTTATTTCGTGCTTATTGTTTTATCAGTTTGCTTATTTCTTAATTCGGGTGCTTATTCTTAAATTCTAAGCTTATTTCGAGTCAAAATTGATTTTAAAACTGTTTTTCAGGTCTAACTATTTTTTTAGTGCTTAATTTTGGTCAAAAAGTTGAACAGCTTATTATGTGCTTAAATAGCTGATTTTCTACTTATTGTGCTAATTTCAGATTGCGTTTTATGCAATCGAAATTGAATTCTTATAGTTTTATCGTAAGGGTCGTGGTAACAATTCGTAGATAATTTGCTTGTTCGTGCTTATCTGCTTATTTTTTTGTGCTTTTTCGATAAAAATCAATTACAAAAATCATTTTTAGAAGTTTGACTGGTCAAATTCAGTATCATAACTGCTTTTATCGAATTTTGACTAGTCAATTTTGGTGTTGACTTTTGGTCAAGGTCAAACACGCGTGTTCAATCAACAAGTTTTTGAAAAACGCATTTTGGAATGAACTGAGTTAGATCTAATCTAGATCCTGGGTACTTATCGAGAATTTGACATCAAAGAAAAATAATAAAAAGATAAGCATAATCAATTTTTTTGATTATTCATTTTTCGACAAAAATCAATCTCGATAAGAACCATTTCGACAAGACTTAATTTTAACAAAGAACATAGATCTCAGCTTAGTTTATATCACAATATTAATCTTTAAAAGACCACAAACAAATATATCTTCAGAGATCTAGAATCTAGTTCAAACAAAAAAGTAAACAAAAACAAAAGAATCGAAATTGAACTCGAAGCAGAAAATAACTAAACAACAAGATTTATAAGATCTCAGTTATCATCGTTGTGTGTTTGTGATTTAAAGTTACCAAGATCTAAAAGATCTTTAACACAAAAGAGATTTTCATCACAGATATGATCAAATTCGACAAGAGATTAATTTTTGACAAAACCTAATTTTGATACACAATTTCGACATCAATTTCGATACTAAATTTCGAAGATTAAAAGACCTTTAAAAGATCAAATCACACAAAAAAGATTCATCATTACAGATCTAAAACACGACATGCATCTAACGATCTAATCTCAACCATACACTCTCCATCAATCAACAACTCTGACTCGATCTAAATCCCATCCTCCAACATCTAAAAGAAAAAATTCGAACTTAAAACTAAAAAGAAAAACAAAGATCTCAGTTTTTGGTTTGATTTTCGTAAACATCAAAGCCTTAACACACAAAAATAACCATATCTTCATAAATTAGTTTGAAGTATTGCTTCTTTGTTTAATATTCAAAACTCTTAAAAGGAAAAACAAGAGCAAGATGTTAGCCGTGTTTTTATATAAAGTGATGGTCATTTATTATTCTCGAGCCTTGTATAGGAAAACATAGTTTACGGGAATTACTCTAAGCTAATTGGGCCTTAGTATCAGGCTTAAAGCCCATTAGTAAGTGGTTCGGCCCAACCACATAGCAAACGAACCCATGAAGGGGTTATAGTCTTTTGTAACTATAAATACCCTTTACCACTCAAGGTAAAGGGTGTTACTTCTTATTTTTCTCTTTATCAAGTAACCATTTTTCTTTTGTTTTATTTCTCTCTCTAGTTCTTTCTCTCTCTAAAATATTTTCTCTTATTTTGTGTTTATGGTGATGAAATGATAGCATGCTACATGTGGTATCAAGAGCCATGGAGTGATTAGTGATTTGTTCTTGTTCATCTTCTTTGTTTTTCTTTTGGTTCGAACCCTATACAAAAATGGGTTTCACTTTTGTGGGTTTCACTTTTGTGTGTTCAAAAACCATAAAGCTTGCATCTTTCTTGTTATTTGATCATTGTAGAGGCTAGTTGTACAAGCAAATCCGTGGAAAACATCAAAAGTTTGATCTTTTTAAGGTCTTTGGTTCAAAAAGAGGGTTTTTGTACTTGAATCTTGATTTTAAATTTTTCGTCTTAAAAACATTAAAGTTTGGATTTTTAAGGTCCTCCTAGCTTTAATATACTTAGTTGTGCAAGAAAAATCGAGTAAAAACATCAAAAAATATGTCTTTTGGTGATTTTTGAGTTTTGAACATTTTTGGGCGATTGATACATTGGTTAGGCGATATATACATTGGTCAGGTGATCTATACATTGGTCAGGCGATCTATACATTGGTCAGGTGATCTATACATTGGTCAGGCAATTCATACATTGGTCAGGCAATCTATACATTGGTCAGGCGATCTATACTTTGGTCAGGCGATTTATACATTGGTCAGGCGATCTATACATTGGTCAGGCGATCTATACATTTGTCAGGCGATTTATACATTAGTCAGGCGATCTATACATTGGTCAGACGATCTATACATTGGTCAGGCGATCTATACATTGGTCAGGCGATTTATACATTGGTCAGGTGATTTATACATTGGTCAAGCGATCTATACTTTGGTCAGGCGATTTATACATTGGTCAGACAATCTATACTTTGGTCAGGCGATTTATACATTGGTCAGGCGATCTATACATTGGTCAGGCGATATATACATTGGCCAGGCGATCTATACATTGGTCAGGCGATCTATACATTGGTCAGGCAATTTATACGTTGGTCAAGCGATTTATACGCATAGGTGATCTATATGCACAGGTGATTTATACACACAGGTGATTTATACACACAAGTGATTTATACGTACAGGTGATTTATACCCTTCTACAGGCGATTTATACACTGTTTTTTGGGTTGAATTATACAATTCTCATTAGGTGAATTATACGGTTTTTCTTTGATTTGTAAAATCCCGTGAAATATTAACTTATTTTCTTGGTTTTATCAAGAATTGTAAAATCTTGTGTATTCTAAACCACTAATCACTAAAATGATCCTTGCTTATCATTTCACATCACTTTTGCAATGTCGACTCAACAAGACATTTATGCAGCTGGTTTCGAAAACTGCCCTCCTATGCTTAACAAAGAGAACTATGTTCCATGGTCATCACGTCTTCTCTGGTATGCTAAGAGTATACCAAATGGAAAGTTAATCTACAATTCCATTATGAATGGTCCATATGTCAGACGTATGATTCCTGAACCAGGTGATGCAGACCGTGAAGTTCCTGTTAATGAAACCTTTCATGAATAGACAGACGGTAAACTCACTGAGAAGGAGCTTAAACAGGTTGAAGCCGATAATCAAGCCATTCAGACTATTCTTCTCGGTCTTCTTGAAGACATCTATGCTGCTGTTGACAGCTGTGAAACTACTCAGGAAATATGGTTACGTGTTTAACAAATGATGAAAGGTTTTTACATTGGAATTCAAGAGAAGAAGGCTAAGTTGTTTAATGAATGGGAAAGGTTTACTTCTACTGATGGGGAATCGATTGAGTCTTACTATCATTGTTTCTCAAAATTAATGAATGATTTCAAGAGAAACAAACATTTTCCAGAAAAGATTGCCAGCAATCTCAAGTTCCTAAACAAATTACAACCTGAATGGATTCCCCATGTTACCATTGTTCATCAAACAAAGGACTTGCATACAGCAGATTACACTCAATTGTATGATTTCTTGAAGTACAATCAAAAGGAGGTAGATGAACTAAGAGCTGAACGACTTGGAAAAACACATAATCCTTTAGCACTCATGGCAAATTCCCACAATCCTTTCAATTATCTAGTGTTTCACCAAGATCAAGCATCACCAAGTACCTACATGCAACAACCACAACCCAACAACAACTATAACCCACAACCATCATTCAACCAGAACTACATGCAACAACCAATGCCAAACCCCGAAGACATTTCAGATCCCACAACTGCTATGAACATGGCACTTATTCTAATGGCTAAGGCATTCAAACTAAACTACTCAACACCAACCAACAACAACCAGAGAATTTCATCAAACCCACACAACAGGCAGATTACTCAACCGGGTATAAATATGGGTCAAGACAGACAAATGCAGATGACTAGAGGTAATGGTGGAAATCAGTTTAGACAGTATGCTGGGCAGAATGTAGGGAATCAGAATGGGTATAATGCAATACAGAATGTCGAGAATCAAGTTGTTCAAAATGCGATTCAGAATCTGGGCGTTCAGAATGTTGGAAATCAAACTAGGCTAATTGTTGTTCTAGGGATTGCTAATCAGAATCCGAATGGGAATGGTAATGTTGTAGCAGCACGGGCTAAGGGTAATGCGATTAGGAATAATGGTAATCAGATAAGGTGTTACAACTGCAGAGGATTGGGTCATCTTGCTAGGAATCGCACAGTCAGACCAATGAGAAGGGATGCTGCTAATCTTCAGACTTAGTTCATAGGAATCCAACTCTAAGCTAAAGAGTTTGATTTGATGGCTGGTGCAGTGGATCTTGATGAGATTGAGGAAGTCAATGCAAACTGCATTTTGATGGCTAATTTGCAGCATGTGTAACACCCCCAAAATGGGTCGCAGCGGAATATGAGTTTGGGAGCGTTACTTCATAATAACATTGCACAAGATATAAGACCGACCTCTAATTATGTCGTTTGAGAATGATACATTAGATTTAATAAAATACTTGATACAAAAGCACCCTGCTTTAACTTGTTCATCCTTAAAAATGTGAAGATTTTACTTCCTGAATAATATCCCCAAAATACAATGCACTTGAATCTTTATAGCCATGATTCCAAAAATATAGACCACCAATGTATCCTTATACCTTGAAATCCTGAGAAACCATGCTTAAAACGGTCAACATAAAGTTGGTGAATTCATAGGTTTGTAAAAATGTATGAGTGTAGGACCGTAATTGTTTAGAGTGTGTATTGCATGGTATACAATATCCAAAACAGTAAGTATTGCATGGTATACAATATTCAAAACAGTAAGTATTGCATGGAATACAATATCCAAAACAGTAAGTATTGCATGGTATACAATATTCAAAACAGTAAGTATTGCATGGTATACAATATCCAAAACAGTAAGTATTGCATGGTATGCAATATCCAAAACAAGAAGTATTTCAAAGTTACTTGCGTCCAATTATAAAACAAAGCATGTTCTCACCCCAAAATATATTTAAAACCAGTAAAATATGGGGCTATGAACTCACCTCGAGCGAGTTAATCAATAATATACTTCACAAGTGAAAAATGCGTCACTAAAACGCCCGAATGCAACCTAAACAATTATAGGCCGTATAAGTACTAAGTACCTTAATTAACTAACATCATATATAATTGTATATAGCTACATCACCATCTAATTGTGTTTGTGAAATAATATTTAAATCGCATTTGATAAATATTAATCATGTATTTGAACTCGTGAAATCGTATAAATAATGAAATCGCTTTTGTAAAATAATATTTATAAAGCTTAAAACATGTATAAATATTATTTAAGTGATTCTAAAATGTTCCGCAAAAATTTATTTTAAAAACGAACCAACACTATTCATGTCAGGAAATAGTGCAAATGTGTAGAAATGTCGTAACTTTCACGTTTTAAGCCCGTTTTGCGCGTTTCTTATGCCCATATTTTCGTATTAAGACGAGTTATCAATATTTGACATTTTCATATTTTTAGTCCCCTGATGAACAGTACTTTTTACTGTTCACACCAGTTATAAAGTTATTTTTATAGTTTTAGTTATCGTAAAACCCGTAAACGTCGTATTTTATTCGTTATAGTTCCGTTTTTAGCGATTCTTTCGAGCACGTTCTCGTAATTGAAAGTCCTAACTATTTATGAGGTTTACAAAAATAAATGTTTCTGTCATGAATAGTAACTTTTATAAAAATAGTTTTATAAAAGTATTTATTGTCGTAAACTTGCGAAATTCATAACTCTTTCGTTATTAATTGAAAAATTACGATTCTTATCATTTTGAAATCCTAAAAATATGTACAATCTGTGAAAAATACTAAACTTTCTGTTTTAGAAGTATTTTATAGCTTGCTTTTATAAAGTTTATTTTATAAAACCGGTATTAACGTAAATCGTATTTTTATCGTATCTTTTTCGTTATTAATCCGTTTTTCGAGTTTCTTACCTTTTTGGAATCGTCATGAGACGTACTATTTTATAAAAATATAAAAAGTATACCTTATTTTTCGAACCAAAACAGAAAGTTTGGAGGTTTGTGTTAAAAACATGTTTTAAACTTGATTTTGTACTTTTTAGCTTAACCATCTTGTAACAAATCCATTACACCACTCATTATCACATGCATTACATTCCTAGGGTCCCTAAGTCCATCATTTGTCCAAAGATTGTCCAAGAATCACAAGATCCATAAGTTTACATACTCATTTGTTCATGAACTTTTATATATACACTTTTTAGGTAACTTGTTTATATAAGCTTTTTATACTTAAACCATACTTATATAATGTATATACTTCTATTCTCACATGTTCTTAACAACAATATAACACATGACAAAGTATATCATACCATGATCATAAGTAAAAATTCCATTTTTACATGTAAATAAGTTTCCTAGATGGTGATAACTATACAAACATTATATATGCCTAAAATCATGAATGTAAAGAGATTAAGAGTTTTAGGTAACCTTAATATGAAGTGTGGTGATGAACAACAAGATCTAAACCCTTGTTTAGCAAACAAACCCTAGCTTTCAACACCTTGAAAACCCTAAATCCAAGTAAAACCCTAATCTTGAACCTTCTTGCTTAATCACTTGTAAACCCCAAACCAAACCTTCTAAACACCTTAGGGTATCTTAGATATGATGTAGGAACACTTGTATGTGTTGTAAAATAAAAACTATGGATTGTGTAGGTGTGTTTGTTTTGAGCCGTGGGTGGGAGAGAGGAGCAAGAGAGTTTTGGTGTTGTTTCACCTTAAGAAATGAAGTGTATGTGTGCTCTCTATCTAGTGCTTCCTTTATATACTTCAAAGACTAGTCAAAGCTCATATGTAGAAGTCTTAGGAAAGTCTTTGGTCAAGAGAAACATTAGGAGGGTTTTAAGGAAAGTCTTGGTCAATTTCTAGTCATAGTCCTTAAGGTGTTAATGAGGCTTATGTTGTACAAGTTCTAGTTGATACAATGTGTGCTTCTTGTCCCCTAGGATGCATATAAGCCACGAAAATTGAGGAGGGGAGGGAGCTAGTTGGTGATTTTTGGTCTTATACAAAATATCTTGTATCATTTGAAGTTTAAATGTATAAGAATTTAATGTAAAGGTATAACTTGTAATGTGTAGGTTTCTAGTTGATTTAATTCATGTACCATATGACCAACAATGTTAGCATAGGTAAAGTTTTATAAAACTTTAGGTATTGGGTATAATAATGGGTATTTGTTGAAGCGTAGAAAAGTTTTGGTGGTTCCGGGTATGCCTAAACGTATTTTATCGCGAAACGTAAACACTTTACGTAACCAATAAAAATAAAATGAACAAAGTTAATAATTATCCTCAAAATAATTACTTAACACTTGCTTGATGTAAACGTTTAATTGTTTGATCCCGTTTACATTGAATGATCATTTTTAGCTTACGCGATTTAACTTAATACTTGAAATTAAAAGCAACTGCGTACAACACTAAAAATTAAATAGTAGATTTATTGACGTCGTACATGACCCTAAAACACGGGGTGTTATAGTCTCCCCCCGTTAAGTGAGCCTTGTCCTCAAGGCTTAAGACGCGGCACTTGACGATGGTGCGGTCTTTGTGAAGAGGTGTGGTAAAAAAAATCCAGCCATTCGAGTTTCTCTCAAAAGAAACTTGCTCCAGCCTTCGATTACTAAAACCAAAATGCACAAATCGAGTCTAGAGCCAAGAAGAGATCAAATTATTAAAATCTCATTAGGACACAATGTCAAAATACACTTGTTGAACAACATAAAGTTCACAAGCTATAACAAAGAGTCCTACACATTATCTTTGAGATCTTGCCAGAACATCTGGGTGATACTTAAGTATTCATAGTGAAGATGGAAATCCTGCTTGAGCCAACATCAAACAAGCTCTTGTAGGTGACTTGCAAGATTCTATATAAATCAAACTTGTGATAACTGGATATCGATTTGGTCCAGTAAATGAATGGACGACTTAATCAGAAAGATAGTAACTATCTGATTCACTCTTACCATGTTGTCTGCTTTGAGACGCTTCGGTAATGAGAACGACTAGTACAACTATGAAACCCTGTTAGAAGATTCATATGAATTCTATCTGATCACAGGCAGTATTTATACTGATTAACGGGGAACCATGGTTATTGCAACTGTATTTGACAAAGTGATAAAGAGACTTTAGTCCATATCTGTTGTTTATCACTAACTTTTTAAATGCAGATTCAAACGTCGGAGTTGCAACCATGTACCAGCGAAGTCAGAATCCCCCCCATTACCACATACTCATACCAGCTCTAAAAGTCAATCATTTAGCTTCAAAGTGTTAATCTAAACTTCCCCAAAGATCTTCAAAGTCAAATTAAGAATCGTATTTTGGGGAGATTGTTAGCCTTATGTTCATATAAGTCAAACAAGAATGCAATAAGTATGAGTATGTCGGTCAAGAGCACAAGTTGATTAAGAGAGTCAAATCAAGATGATTCAAGTGAAGGAGATGATGCAAGATGAAAGATCTCAAGAACTCAAAGTTAAAAGATGAAGGCTCAAGATTAAGATCTCATAAATGACACCGAAAAAATGTCATCGGTCGTCTTAAGCATGAATGAACAGAGCCATTACAAACAGGAAAAGACAAAGACAAGACCAAAGAAGGCAAAACTCAAACGTCATATCTTCAACGTTGGGGAGATCAAGGAAGACCCAACATTAGGGAATTGTTAGCCTTAATTCTATTAAGTCGAAAAAGAATGTTATTGGTCATCTCAGTTATTATTAGGTCTTGTATTATAATAGGTTAATCGGGATAAACGGGCTTGGACTTTAAGCAAGTAATGTCCATTTAATAGGCCAAAGCCCAACACAAGCCAAGCCCGACCCATCTATACAGCCCATACGCCATTAGATTGGTCAAAGGTATAAATAGGACCCTCTCCACACATGGAGAGGGTGTTGGTTGCCATTTGTTGTGTGTGTAACCATACCAAACTTTTTCCTTCTCTCTAATCTAATCTTCTATCTTTTGTTTCTCTCTCTACTTTCTCTCTCTACTTTTGCTTATTTGGTATTCTTATTAGTAGTGATATAGGTTAAGTTTTGGAATAACAAACACAAAGTCTTTTTTTAGCTTGGTTGTTTTTGTATGGTACATTTAAGTTTTGTCTCAACCTCAAACCATCATTCATGCATCCATTTTGAAATCAAACAAAAAAAAAATTCTTCTCTCTTTCTTTTTGGGTTTCGGACGAGCACCCCAAGGGTAAGAAACACAACATTTTTCAAGGTCTAGCAAGAACACGAGTTAATAATCAATAGTGGGTTGATATTAGATAGTCTCGGGTTGTAGAAAATGATTTGGGTTGTCTTCGTCGTGTCAAAACTGAACCAAGAACCTTCAAACTTGTAAGTTTTCTAAACTTAAAATTTTGTTGTACATTTATGTTCATATTGGTAACCTAATGCTAGTTGTACAAGTTGATCGTCGTAAAAATCAAATCTTGAAAACGAAATATGAAAAAGGGTGCGTTTGGGGTCGACGTGAGCAAAGGGAAAAGAAAAAGGGATTTGACACTTTAAATTTTGGTTGTTGTGGTAATTTTATTTTTAGATTTAGAAGCTTATTTAGGGCTTATTTTTGTATTTTGCTTAAAATAAGCTAGAAAGGCTTATTTGGTTTTGGGTTGGTTCGGTTTGGGCTCGGCCCAACCGATTGGGCTTGTGTTAGTCTCGGTCCGACAAGAAGAAAAGGGCTCGGCCCATTTGTTTTGGCTTATTTCGGTTAGGGCTTGTTTCGGTCTCGGCTTATTTTGAGTACGAGCTTATTTTGCTTTGGGCTTATTTGATTTCGGTTATGTGAGCTTATAGCTCATTTGGTTTCGGCTTATATTTCGAGCTTATGGCTTATCTATGTTTCGGCTTATATTTCGAGCTTATGGCTTATTTATGTTTCGGCTTATAGCTTATTTTGAGTTCAACTTAGTTGGTTTTAGCTTATATTGGTATTGGCTTATTTGGGTTTGGCTTATATTGATTTCGGCTTATATATGGACTTATGACTTATTTTGTTTTCGGCTTATATTTGGGCTTATGGCTTATTAGGCTTTGACCCCTTTCAATTCGGCTTATTGGACTTACATAAAGTTTAGGCTTTTAAAATGGTTTGGGCTATTATAAAAAGGATACAAACATTGTCTTTAACGATCTGGCTAAAATAAACAACCTTAATGGGCCATAAGGCCCAATAACTAGTAAATGGACTAATGGACTCAAATGGAAATTTGAGATGGCTACATTGGGCATAACAAAAGTTAATGGGCTAACTTTGTGCTTTCGGGCCAAGAAGGGAAAAATATATGGTTTGGATTTCTAAGAACAAATCAATGGACTCACAGAAGTGTAAAATGATTTAAATTGAACAATTTTTGTCATGTTTGGATAAACGCGCTAAAAGTATAAACTTTTTGGCATATTGTCGGAATTTTTGGAAAATTGTGGAAAATATCGAAATGTAAGGTTGGAAAACCTTGGGAACCTTTTTCAAACAAACGGGTCATGGCGAAACTTTTGTGAAATGTGTCACACTTGAGAATAATGTGGAATAATTATTTTGTGTCAACTCGACTAAAGGACAAAAATGGTGACTTTATTAATATTAAGTGTTTGGGGTAAACGAATGAACATGATCTACAAAGAGATAAAGATTTTATACTTACCCCGTTAAGCCCGATAAAGAGACGAAAATAATAAAATACTATATATATATATATAGAATCCGGATCGATTGAGAAGGTTTTCAAAAATGATAGATTTTTAACTTTGATTCAAGTTTTTCAAGCGTAAAACTCATTTTAATGTGATTATAATCTAAAATGTGTAAAAAAAATTCGAATCAATGTTAAAAAATCTCTCGATTTTGCGATATAAGTACAATACTGAATCTTCTATACAAATTTAAGGAATCATTACCATAACTCAATTTTAGCATTGATTTGTGAATCAAATTTGTGATTTATAGATTCGATTCACTATTAAATGATGTTTACTTGTGAATCAAGTCAAAAAATATGAATCAATTTGCTCAAACGAAGATTTCTCAATCTTCTCAAAATAAAAACCTTCTCAATAGAACCGGAGCCTATATATATATATATATATATATATATATACTTCAACGTCGAGAAAATATTTATTCGTCAATTTTCAATCATTGGACTTCTACTTATTTCTTGTCAGATTCTCTTGGACCATTTGGTCAGTTGTTTCGTTTTCATTATTGGCTATGTTTTGAGTATTCTGTGTCGAAGTTGCACTTAACCAAGTGCATTGAGTCGTTTTTGCGTAATTACCACACAACCATGTTACCGGATAAAGGTTTTGAAATAAGGATAAAGGTTTTGTAATGGAACAAAGGTTTTGTAATAGAACAAAGGTTTTGTAATGGAACAAAGGTTTTGTAATGAAGATAAAGGCTTTATAATGAGAATCTTGGTGTGAGTTAAAGACAAACGCTTGTACAATGAGGCAATTTTGTACAAAGTGTTAATAAGGTGAAATTAATATTAGGTCGTGGCCTAACATTATTGTATTTGTTTGAGTATCATGTACTGTATTTGGCATGGTAAGGGTTGTGGTTTTACTTGCATGTACTGTGTTTGGCATGTCAAGGGTTGTGGTTTTACTTGCATGTACTGTATTTGGCATGGCAAGGGTTGTGGTTTTGCTTTCATGTACTGTGTTTGGCATGACAAGGGTTGTGGTCCTGCCATAATATTGTGCTCCAGCTGGTAGGCCCTTTAGGTGCGTAAGTGACATATCGTAGTTGTCAACTCCAAGACATTGGATATGATGGGTTTTTGGTGCTAGCGGGATGCAAGGTCACACCCCCCACTATCCGCACATATTAGCGGGATGGCTAAGTCATGGGTTTGTTGCATATAGTCACTGTCATATAGCACTATTGTCTACAGTTTAAATGATTGGCACAACAACTGGGTTTAAGGTCAAACCTACGAGCTCACCAACATTATTGTTGACGTTTTAGAGTATCATTTTTAGGTGTGTCGTAACAAAGGTAAATGAGGAGTATTTGGGACCAAAGATGAGTACATTTGAGAGTTTATTAAAAGACAACAGTTTGACTTTTTTAAGGTTACTAATTTGTAAACTTTATAAATAAACTAATGTAAACAAATGTATGATATGATCTTGTATCTTGTGCAATGTGAATCATTGTGTCGCATTCCCGTGTTTCCGCCACTGACGGGGTGTGACAATATCATTCTTAAGACTTAGGCGGGACATCATCCTAAGACCTAGACACGTTGAATCCTGTCACAATTAACGTATCCACATAAAGCATCCTTTTAGTTTAATTATAATCTATCTAGGGATTAAAGCAATGGTGATCTTGTTAAACCCTAGCCCATCGGGACTTTACCCACTTACTGTTTGATGGTATTTTATATACTGGTAGTTCACTGTTCAAGTCTTTACCAATTAATTAAGAACATACTTGTTGAAGCATACGGGTCACCTGCCGGTCCAACTAAGCTCATAATTTAAAGGCAAAGATAGAACATTATTCGTGATCCTATTGGTCCAGTAATATAAAACATGATATGGAGAGCTATCCCAGTATCTAGATTACTTGTTAGGTATCACTAGACCCAGTTGAATGATAGGTCGCATATTCAAACACGTAGACAAGTATTAGGTGATAAACATAATTAAACTTTCAACGATAAATTAAGAAATCGAGTTAAAACAAACCAAACATTAAATCTTCATTAAGATGGCTAATACCCAAGGGTATTAGCCCATAACCATTGTAATTATACAAGCGTGATCAAATAACCAAGGTAAACTAAATGTTTTACCGAACGATACCAAAAATTAAATGATTACAAGAGTATAGGAATTACACGGTGTCTTCTATGAAATCGTGATCGATGCTTGACCTTTGGTTTCTATTCTTTTCTTTAGAAAATCGTCTTTTATGTGTATGGTATGAAGAATATGATTTTGCACTCGTTTTTGAGTCTTCTATTTTTAGGCGCTAAAAAAGGCTAGATACGTCGTATTGGGCTAGGCCAATACGGCGTATTGGGGGTGTATCCCTTGGAGTGCGCGCAAAGTTTAAGATCGATATGATATCCATTCCCAAAATATAAATATCTTTGTATCTCTGAATAGTTATCTGGATGGATACGGCGTATGGCAGAAGGTGAATACGCCATATTAGGAATTGGTTGAACGCGTTTTCTGGTGAAGAGTTGGCGCTGATACGCTATATCTCTTTTCCTGGATACGACGTATTGGTCAGAATTTAGTAATCTTCAAATGTCTTCGTTTTAGCTGCAAAATATGCGCCTTTTATCATGTCTTCACAAATCACTCCTCGATTACTGCAAATAACACTTTTAAGTAATTAAGTAGAAATTCCTGCAATAATTATATAAAGTGGGTAACTTATTTGGGATAAATGATGGTATAAATGTGACATTATTTGATGTCATCAAATATCCCCCCACTTGAATCCTACTTGTCCCCAAGTAGACTCTAGATTATATTGAAACTGTATCCCAACCGAATTCAAGGATTTTTCCATTTAAGCACTTCTTTTGATTTAATCACCTGTACTAGACCAAGCACCTCACGAAATATGGAAATGATAACACTCATATCACTCAACTAATCTAGGGTGTAACATTTAAGTGGTACGCTCATTTGCTCGGTCATGATTAGCTTCATATCATAAGCTTGGCAAGGATACACATCTCCACCACTAGAGCTAAGGAGAAACAAGTCAAAAGGTAAATTGGATTTTTATATAAGGCTAAAGGTTAATCATTCTAACAATCTTTCACCGCTAGTACCACACCAACAAGGTAGTTGAAGCACACATAAACATCCGTAACGACGGAATAGACATGTGTTCGATCACATCCTCATTCAAGTTTAACCAAGGGTTAGGATAAAGAACGATATAGGGTAGGGATCTTCTAGTTTTCACTAAAAGTAATAAACCAACAAGGCGGCTAAATCATGCATACATGGTCGTAACGACAGAATAGACATGCATGACCCAATCCAACCTTGTTCGAGTAAAACCCAAGGTTTGTTGCTAGGAATGGGAAGTAAATTGTTGTTAAATAAAATTTACAAAACAAATAGATTAAGCTTGAACAAATAAGGTAGTTGCTAGTAACTTTTCCCGACCGTTCCATGATAAAGACTCAAAATATATACAAACGCCTCAGGATGTCATCATAACAGTCTTTATACCATCTTACCCCTATTATGGTTGATCCCTCTTAAGATATTTCAATTGCATTTAATATACTCTTAGGGGCTGCAATGTCTTATACAAAAAATCTACCTTACTTGTTTTGTGCGTGACCTTAAACGGAATATTAAATAGCGGGGGTTCGTGTAATTCATTCTTGACTTAGAAATACTTACCACAGATCACTCACAGAGTGACAAATAGCAACAAGCTTACTGAGAAGCACTATAAGGAAGTAGTGCATTTTTAGTAAATTTGTCATTTTATCATATAGTTATTACCAAAGTAGTTTAGATTTATTATTATTAGTTTAATTAGATAAAAACAAACCAACCTCTCAAACCATGACTTTACATGTCACACCCGGACAATGGCAGAAACTCGAGAATGCAACATAATGATCAATCATAACACAAGATACAAAATAAAGAAAACTACAATGCATAAACTTCAAGTGTTACGATAGACCATCAACTCGAACAACATCGAGTGAGTGATGTCCCAAATCACTATCCAAATCACAATCTCTTACAATTTATATCATAAGCCCTCACAGGAGGTCCAAATCCAAACTTAAACAAAAACATCCAAATACTAAAGCCAAAAAAAATAAACATGCAAGTCTTCTCATGAAAATCTACTCGGGATACTGTCTGCTACCACATAAATCACCAGCTATTCCTTTTTCACTTCACCTGAAAATGATACTCGAAAATGTCAACAATAATATTGGTGAGCTCTTCTAGGTTTGTACCTTAAACCCAAAGTTGTGCCAATATTTTCAAACAGCGGGCAATAAGTGCTATATGACAGTGAATATATGCAAACAACCTTAGGCATCACCGCTAATCAATAACAATATGTCCTTTATGCACTTACAGGCCTACCAGCTGGAGCATAAAAAATTAAGGCGGGTACCCACACACAAACCTAGGTAGAGCGTTTACCCTTCCACTCCAAATATTCACACAAATTACATGGGTAGGATACCATACGCTCCAAACATCATTTCTACACTCATATTACATAGTAGTCATAAGACTATTTGTCCTAAAAAACAAAACACCATTTCGCCAGTTCAATTCAAAAAACAGTTCAAAACACATTTGAGTATCATTTTTTCCCAACGGAAAAAAAAACAGTAAATAATGGGCACGGAATCACCTAAAGCAAGTCGTTAGCAACCAAATTCAATCACACAGCAATGCAACGACGCCCACACACGGACCTTGTCATCATTTCCAAAACAATTTCAAGTTTGAATGCATAGGAGTTCTAGACGCGTTGTACAATTACTAATAACCAATTTAGTCGGTTGTGATTTTTGACGACGTATCCCAATAATCATATCAATCTCATCGCTCAATAATCCATACTTATACTATTTAAAGAAAATAGATAAGTAATATACGTAAATATTTATAATTAATAATTATAAATATATCTCGGTAAGTCTATTCGGTAACCTTAGTCATCGTGAAAATATTCATATTAGAGCTGAAAATGGAACGTTTACTCATGATAAACATATTTGAGAAGTTTCGAGAAAAATTATATTTTTCGTCTTTTAGTGAATTTATTAATAAATTAAAATAATAAATTATATTTTTTATTTTAAAATCAAAAATCATGTTTTAGGAAAAATTTATCGTTATAACTTTTTATGAAAATTTTTTTACATGACCCGTACGCTCATACAACGTTTTTCAAAGGTTTCAAACCTTATTTTCAACATTTTTCATAAATTCGACACTTTTCGACAAAACTCCAAAATCTCAATCTTTAACGTTTACTAAAACGTTTTTCCAAAAATATCATTCAATATCACTTCGTAAATACATTTTCACTTTCAAAAGTCCGTCAAAACTCTTATAACGACTAAATATCGCTTATTGGGCTTTAAGGCCCAACAAAGGTCCATTAAGATATTTATAAGTCTAAAATACTATCCAAGTCCAAAACCAAGGTTCATTTACATAAATAAGCTTATACCAATAAGTAGAAAATAATCCGGACACAATAAGCTTCCATTAAGCTACGGCTTAGCATATACTTAATGGGCGTGAGTCCATAAGCTCCAAAATACGTATATTAAGCTGGAAAAATAAGCTAATATCGCTACGTATCACATTTGGTTATTACCATAATCCACAAACATACGCCATATCACAAAATAGTCAAAATCACTTTCCTAGTGATTTTGAAAAAGTCACGTGCATATAAGCCCAAAATAAGCCAAGAAATAGCTTAAAAATAAGCCCGAATAAGCTATACAAGCTACTATAAAAAATAAGCTATCTAGCAACATATATTATTCAACCATCATGACCACAACATCAAAACTACAACCCCCCCCCTTTTTCCTTTTTTAATCCAACGAACCAAACACACCCTTTTTATCCGTTTCGTTTCCAAAAATCGATTTTCACGACGATCAACTTGTACAACTAATATCTATGCATCAAAATAAACCCAAAAGGACAAACAAAATTTAAATTTGAAAACATACAAGAAAATCTTCAAAACTGTAGATTTCGACACGAACCGGACAACCCAAACATTGTTTAAATGAATACCCAAACACTCGTATCAACCCGGAATATCACGTTCTCGATCAAAGTTGGAAAATTTATGGATGTTTGTTGTTGGCTTAATTCGGACGCACCATACACACACAAGTGTGTGTTTTTTTTTATAAATGAAAATGGAATGCATAGAATGTCTAGTGGAGGAATATAAGTGTACATCTTTGGGACACATTAGCTAAAATTAAGCCACCTTGTCCCCTTAAGCATACATGACCGGTTATGGCATCCTATGGGTGTCGGGTTCTTCTTTTCGTGTCGGGATCACTTAAATACTTGTAAAACTCAACTGTAAAATTTAACCCCACAAGGTATATTTGCATTTTTCATTACCTTAAAAATACTTTTCATTAACCTAGAGTCCTTCACATGAATTATTTACACTTTAACCTTCAAAACTCATTGGACATTACGGAAGTGTCAGACTCGTTTTTCTGGCCATTTTCAAAATTACAAGTACACCACCCGGCATACAAATAACACATAATACCTTCCAAAAGGGTTATTAATTCCCAATACAACCATAAATCACCATCATTCCTACCAAAATACCACCGTCAACACAGGTTACCAATCTAAATAAACTAATAAAGTCAAATAGTCAAAGGAACTAATAATGAAAATATCAGCCACCAAAGGGAAAAGGTTACATTCTACCCCCTAAAAAGAATTTCGTCCCCGAAATTCAACAACTAACATTACTAAACAAATGCGGGTACTACATTCTACTTTGATCTCTCGTTCCCACGTGAAATGGCCACGTTTCGAATTCCACCAAACCTTGACGATGGCAATCCTACTACGCTTCAGCTTCTTGAACTCTCTTTCTAATATTTCCACAGGTTCTTCTACAAAATTCAACTTAGCATCAACTCGGATCTCATCCAAAGGCACTTGTAGTGTTGGATCGGCCAAACACTTCCTTAAGGATCGACTCGAGGAAACATGTCTATGTCAACACCACTTCAACTTCTCAGGCCAAATCCTAAATGTAGGGCTACAGGGTTACTTTCTCAATAATCTTAACGGCTTTTCAACAAATTAGGTTTCTATTTTCCCGTTTTTTCCTAAGCATACCACACTTTACAAGGGAACTTTGGACCAAGACATAGTCACCTACGCTAAACTCTAGCAGGGCTTCTCTCTTATTAGCTTAAACTTTTCTGGCGATCACGCGCAGCTTAAGTCTATCCTTTCATCTGCGAGATCTTTTTTTAGTAGTTCTTGCACTAAACTCAAGTCCTATCAACTGACCTTCTCTTAACCTCAGCCCACATCATTGGCGAACGAACTTTTACCAATAATGCCTAAACGGGAGCATCGTGTTCACACTAGGAATGATAACTATTATTATAAGAAAACTCAACCAACGGAAGATGAACATCTAACTTCCTCCGAAGTCCAAGACGTACGCCCTAAGCATGTCTTCTAAAGTCTGAATAGTACACTCACTTGACATCAGTTGAGGGTGTTGGAAATACTGATACACAATTCCAACACCTGTGATTGGATTAACCTCAACCCTAATCCCTCCACACACTTGATAAGCCTATACTCATGTCTAAACGAGTTCCTAATGCCTCTTGCATGACTGCCAAACTTGATGTGAATGAAACGAACTATCTCGATATGATATATTCAAGATCGGCACACATGTCAAGCAACTAGCTCATTCAAAAACATTCTAGCTACTATCCATCTTTATAATCCTCAGATAGTAGAAAATAAGTCATGAACTTAGATAGTAACTACCTCATCCGGTTTCACAATGACCCGGCCAGATGGTGTCATGCATTACTACTCGTCTAGGGCAATTGTCACAAATATCCATAGCTCTTCCTTCATTCCATTACGGGAATCTCACAGTTGCTGGAGCGCCAAATGCCTTTGATGCTTAGCCTTAAACTTTAGACAAGTCAACACTAACTACATACTCGCTATGTCCTTTTTTCATTCTAGGCACAGTACCTATCTCTCAATCATAATACATCTTATCAGCTCCTGGGTGTATAGAGTACTTCGACTTATAGGCTTCATCCATTACCAGAGTTCTCACCTCGCCCTTTAAAGGTACCTATATTCAATCCAGGTAGTACAAAGTTCCACACTTCTCGGTTCTATCATCTTATCCAAACCTTTCTTCAATTCCTTGCCATGCAATCATCCACAACCTCCTTCTGGCCGCCAGTATCATAATCTTGATACATCGACTGAAGGGTCTATATTTATTGCTCTAACTCTGTTGGATTACTCCTTCTTCCTACTTAGGGCATCAGGCACCACATTCGCCTTACTAGTCATGTAGTGAATTTCATAGTCATTAATCATAAACAACTTGATCCAGCGACGTTGTCGATATTAACTCTTTTTACTAAAGATATGCTTTGAAGTACTCTTTTAGATCCGTTATAGATGACACTCTTTTTTCCCATACAAATAACTCTCCAGATCTTAAGTGCAAACACCGACCGCACCCCAACTCTAATCATGGGTTCGTATAATTCTTCTTATGATTTTCAATTGCCTAGACGGCATCATGCTTCACTTTACCTCTTTGCATTAAACAACCAGCCTAAGTCCCTATCCCGGACGGATATTAATATACCAACCAAAGTCTTCTGGTCATAGGAGAGCTAGAACGTGCGCATCTACACAACTTATTCCTTCAAGGTTTGAAATGCCAATTCCTGTTCCTCACTTTAATTAAAAATCTTACATCTTCTGAGTCAAGATAGTAAGAGACTTAGCTATCTTAGAGAAGTTCTCAATGAACCTATGGTAATACCCAGCCAATCCTAAGAATGAACGAACCTTAGTCAGAGTTCTAGGGGCTTTCCAATTCTTAACAGCTTCAATCTTACTAGGGTCTACATGAATCCCATTACCCTTTATCACATGCCCAAAGAAAATATACTTCTCTTGATAGAATTCACATTAGAAAAACTTAGCATTACAGTTTTCTCCTTTTTGAGCAATCCCAAGACTAACCTTAAGTGTTCTACATGCTCTTCTCGAGTCTTAAAGTAGATTAAGATATCGTCTATAAACACTATCAAAAACTTATCAAGATAAGGCATGCAAACTCCATTCATCAATCCATGATCCCGCATGGTCGTTAGTAAAACAAAAGGGCCATTACTCGTGAACTCAAAAGTCCATAACGAGTTCTAAACGCAGGGCTTTGAATTGTCATCCTAATTGCACTCTCGCTTGATGGTATCCAAGCCCTCAAGATCTATCTTTGAGAAAAACTGCGACCCTTGTAGTTGATCAAATAGATCATCGATTCTAGGAAGTGGATAACAATTCTTAACAGTTAACTTGTTTAATTCTCTATAGTCAATACACATTCTAAAAGAACCATCCTTTTTCGTAACGAAACAATTCGACGGCTCCCTAAGGCGACGAACTTGGTCGAATGAAACCTTTGTCTTGGAGTTCCTTGAGTTGTCTTGACAAACTCCTCCAATTCAGAAAACCGGTGCAATAAGATTAGGGAGACTTTGCTACCGGCGTTGCTCCAGGGATTAACTCAATTCGAACATTCAATTTCCTGAATAGGTGGTAATCCAGATAGGTCATCCGAGAATACCTCAGGAAAATCTCTAACCACAACAATCTCTTCTTGTTTCATATCACCAGCCTTAGCACCCATAAAAAATCTTGCTTTCTCTTCTGGTCTCTCTCCTAATACTATATGCACCTTGCCATTAGGTAGTGGTATCCTCACTACTTTCTCATGACAAATTATTTCAGCTTTATGATTTGACAACCAATCCATACCTATAATCATATCAAAAATCCCATGGTATCAAATCGATGTCAAATACATGACCCTCGATTTCTAGTTTGTACCCCCTAATAACATTATCAATCTCTGCTAGCTGCTCGCTAGCTATCTCAGTCTCATAACTAAATCCCAAATCAGTCCTTCATATTTTCTTCCTTCACACTCCTATCTTTACTTGGCTCTCCACCATTTCCTTTCTTCTTAGGGTTCTTCTTAATTGATCTATTCCTAACAGCCTCATCAGTCAGTGCACCTAAAATCTGCACAACCTTCTACATAGTCTTTGTGCTCCGGACGTGGCTTTTGAAACAGGTTAGTCACACCGTATTGTTGACCTAAATATTGTTCTATAAGTATGGCTAAGTGGTTTGGTGTGATATTATGTGGTTTATATGTGAATATGAGGTTATGTTGAATAACCTCGTGAGTGTGAGATCTCATTGAGGTGTGATTTTGATGGTGGTTGCATCAGTGCTTTTCATTCACTTTTAATTGATTATGTAAAATCGGTTGTGAATTTTGAGTGTTTAGGATATTCCTATGTGTACATATTGGTGTAAGTGAATTATAGTATATGTATTCAATGCTTAGTAATATTAGAATGAGATTATGTTCTAGTAGTAAGGATGTGAAAGAAATGTGAATTTCTATTTTTGGAAAGTGAATTTAGAAATGAAAAGTTATTTTTAGAAAATAGTTTATAAGCAAAATGGTTTACTAAATTAGCTTAGGTTTTTATAAAACTTTAGAACATGAAGTAATTATTATTAATAAAGACAGAGAATAGTAAAATACGAATTTTAGTAGAAAAAAAAGGTGAATAAAAGCCTAATTAAACTAGGACTCTAATTAGGAATTATCTAGGATTAGTTTAGGGGCTTATAAATACAAAAAAAATAAAATCCCAAACCCCCCTAGTGCATCAATTCGGCTCGCCAAGAGAAAAAAGAGGAGAAGGAAAAAGAGAAAAATTTAGGGTTATTTTGCTAGGTATTTTCTAATTCTTGTTTTAATTTAGTATAATTTTTAATTAATGTAATCTAGCATGATGGATTAGGGTTTTAAACATGTAATTTTCGGCTAGGGTTTGGATTAGGGTTTTATGTTTCTGAAAGTTTATGATGTATAGATCATGTTTGATCATTCGTTTGATTTTTTTCATGATTGGGTTAGTCGGTTAGGGCTTGATCTTTAGATATAGTCGTTTTAATTTACTGCAGATGTGGTCAGTCTTTGTTGAGGTATAACTCATTCATAAAAATTCAAATAAACAATTTACAACATACTAGAGATAACCTCAGAGAGTCTACTTTCCAAAAAAGTTGGTCTCGTGAGTTTTTATGGTCGGGAAGTGGGTCAAAAGGACGTTACAAAATCAGTGGGTAAAACTGTGACGAATTTCAGTTTTGGTTTTGATTTTTCTAAAAAAACTTAGACATCTAGTTAGAGGTTCTAAATTACGTGGAAGTTAGTTTATATATTGTGTGTGACCCCTGAATTTTTTCTAAGCATATAATGAGGTCTAAAGTGGTCATCTAGTGTCATACTTTTAGGGGGTCAGATTCTGGACGAATTCTGGACACTTCGGATTAATGAATTTTTAAAGGGTATTTGTAAAAGGGTAATGGATTTGGGAGAGCTATGAGAGGTTCATAGGATATATATGTAGCATGGTGAATTTTGGTTTGAATTGTGGAATGGTTTAAGTGGTACGTTTAGGACGCGTGAGTATAAAATTCTGCTCAAAACCAGAAAATTTAAAGTGTAGCATTGAAGTGTAAATGGCATATGTAGGAGTTGGAAAAGGGTTAAATCAAGTATAGAACTATGGTAGATAGCTTAGATATCCATCATAGTTGAGGTTACATCATATTGGGTTGAATGTCTAATTGATGGTAGCTTATTGTGTGCTTAATTGTTTAAATTATCCGTGAAGTGTTTGTGAAGCTTTTGTTGGATTCATTTGGGAAGCTAAGCATCAGGTGAGTTTCATAGCCTCTTTTTCTTATGTTTTCTTGGGGTGAAAATGATGCAAAGCGGTTTTGAAATGTTTTAGATACTGTGATAATGTGATATTAAGAAGCAAGGGGCTAAACGTGGATATTCTATGTTATGTCTGCTATTGTTTTTATGGTACTATGAATTGGTTGTCGGCTTTTTGAGCGTTAAATCGTCTCATAGGCATTTATGGATTTGTTTGGTAGTAAGCCGGTGATCGTCTTATTACTGTGAGGTGTTTGATGTGAGGTGATCATCTCAGTGTTGTATGGTTTTGTGGTGAGGTTTGAGGTGAATGTCTTCAATGTGGATTGATGTGATTGCATGTGTAGCTTGTATGACTAGTACGCTGTATCGTTGCTATGTTATGTTTTATTTATCACGAGTAATTGGAATTTAAAGGGTTTGTTTTGCGGGTCTTAAACCTATGTGACTCTCACCAACGTTTGTTGGTTAAGTTTTAAGAATCATTTTCACGGTGAGCTTATTGGTGCTAAGATAGAGCGAAGTGCTAGAAGAGAGCCGTGGATGCTTGGAGTTTATTTATGCTTTCTGCTTGAATAAATGCGTTTGCATGAATTGTTTAGTTTATGTTTTGCATGTCATTTATTGACGAGACCTCTTTCTCATTAATAAAGACACCATTAGGTTTTAGGTATTGTTATGACACTTTGTGTCTTTGCTTTACTTTAGTTTTCATTTAGTATTCTCTATATATACACTGTTAGCCTCAAAATATTGAGTCGAACAATGGAAGTTCGTTCATTATATTAGGTCTCGGTCACTTAATTAATTATACGTTGTAATAGGCTAGAAGGGTAAACGGGCTCGTAAATGTAAGCTAATATTGTATGTGTATCGGGCTAAAGCCCAAGTCAATCCCGAGCCCGGCCCAAGTAAATGCCCACACACCCCATGTAGTTGTGTAGGGTATATATACCATTTTCCTCTATGGAAAATGGTGTTGATTCTCATTTGTATTTTTTACATTTGCTTGAATTCAACCAACTCTTTTTTTCTCTCTACATTTCTCTCTCTAACTTCTCTCTAAATTTCTTTCATATCTTCTCATCTTATATTTCTTGTTTCAATAATGAAGTGAAAGTGATATTGGGTTTATTCACCACCCCTAATCCCCCCCTACCAACCTTCCGACATTTGGTATCATTCGCCACGGGTGGGTTTAGTTTTTGTTAGTTTTCGTTGTTGATTCGTGTTTGTAATTTTTTTTTTTGGTTTCATAGTTTATAAGACAAATAGGTTAGATTTGGTTTTCTTGGCTTATAAGCTTTTGTCGTGTTTATTCGTGGTGGCCTAAGAAAAACGCCAAGGACGAAAAGATGTGTTGTTGCGCTTCCTCAATCGATACGAGTGACAACAATAGTAACCGACTAGAAGGGCCAACCTCTTTAATCATATTATGTACACTTTATTTTGCTTCAAGACGAATTAGATATCACTTCAAGGGGGACGAACGAGGATTTTTCTTAGTTTGCGACCGCCGAACTAGTCTTCCTTTGAGGCCGATCGAGTAACTTTAGTTTGGACCGAACGGAGGATTGTTAGTTGGACCGACTCTGTCTTTCCTTTGCGACCGAGTCGGAGTAACTTTAGTTTGGGATCGAACGAGGGCTTGTTAGCTTGGACCGAACTAGGGGACTTTTCCTTTGAGGATCGAACGAGTCTCATCTTCGAGGATCGATCGAGTAGTTTTTGTTTGGATCAAACTAGATTTTTCTTCGAGGATCGAACGAGTCTCATCCTTCGAGGACCGAACGAGTAGTGTGTGTTTGGATCGAACAAGGTCAATCGAACTAGTGAAATCACTTGTGGACCGAACAAGAGAACCGAACTAGTGAAATCTCTTGTGAACCGAACTAAAGGACCGAACTAGTTGATTTCTTTTAGAACCCGAAAACTATACAAACCGAAACCAACGAAAACCGAACAAGATTAAACCGAACTAGTGATTTACATAAGAACCAAACTAAGTTTTTTTTTCACAAAAACCACGAACTAGTAATTTTTGATTTCGGTTTTTTCTTGATTTTGTAAAATCCCGTGAAAGATACGATTCTTCTCTCGGTTTAAATCTCAAAGAATTGTAAAATCCCGTGAACATTAATTGTACTCAATCCACACAACAATCACTTTACCTGCATAAAGATCCTACAAATCCTTTTCACTTCATAAGTCTTCAATCACATTACTTAGATCCTAAGATAGATTATAATCAACATAAGGATGCTTTATGCGGATGCATCTAATTGTGACAGAATTAGCGTGTATAGGTCTTATGAAAGAAGTACCGCCTAAGTCTAGTAATGATATGCCCTTCGAGATAAGTCAATCATTGCACTAAATCAACAAACCAACGTTTTATTGGATTATTCATAGTTGATATGTTTTCCTTACATTAGTTCTCGGCCGCTTCTCGACCGCTTCTTTATCGTTTGTTTGTATTCTTGTGTGTGTTTATTGCTTTACTTGTCATCAAAACCTTAGGTTAGATACACAAAACCATGCCAGTCTCTCAGGCTGAAACCCCCCTTTTGCATTAGTTTTAGGTTTAACTTAGATAACCAAAATACTGATAGAATTAGGAATTAATGCTCTCGCTCTCAGTGATCGACACCCTACTTACCAACAAAGCTACATCTGACCGGGTACACTACCCGTTAAAGTGTTGTTTTTAGGTATAGTTGGCATAAAATAAATAGTAAAACTTGATATATAAAATACCTTCTCACAACGACACATCAGTGTTGCAGCTGCTACAACTATAACATTTCTTAAGCATTATAAAGTTAAAAATCCATAAACATTGGATACACACTGTGGTTCCCTTTCTATGAATGGATCTTTGCAGCCTATAAAGGATGATAGCCTGGATGTATAAATACAACAGACTATATAGAAACAATGACTTGAATACAATATGTTAATGCGGAATCTTAACACAAGTACTAAGAAGAATAATGATTTAACAGAATAACAACTTTGTTGAAAATGTTCTTGATAGTCACAGATTGCTAACTATGATATGTTGTATGATTTGTAATTGTCTATTTCATATTTATTCTAACTATGTCAATAGTTATCCTTTTATAGATCAAGGATAACCCTAAAAGTCTTACATGACTTTCTGACAAATATCTCACAAATATCTTTTAAATATCTTCTTATCGGTACTAACTATTTTACTACTAACGGTACTAACTAACTAACAGTACTAACACTTTGTACTATCGGTACTAAGTATAACTGTCAGTACTAACTATTGTACTGTCGGTACTAAGTTAATAAAACATTAATCCTAACACACACCATAGACAAGATAGAATACTTGTTGTGATAAAGCCCATGTTGACGAGACCATCCGAATGAAGGAAGGGCTGGTGGAGGTTATGGATGAACCTATTAATTTCTGATAGGGGAGTGGTATGTGAGTTTCTAGTTTTTTGACTTGTTGGTCATGGTTTTAGTCTTGTATGAATTTTGAAGTTTATGTTGTGTTTGATCTGATTACCCACCAATTCAAAATAATAGACATACCTGAAAACTTGTTACTGTGGCTTGTGGTTCCCTTCTATATTTCCCAGTTAGGCAACTACTCGTATCTGGTAATTTCAGCAAACTACATTGTAGGTGAGACCCAACTTATTTGTGCATGGCTGTTAGAGGTAGATAGTCGTTCTGTAACGTCTTATAGAATGATAGCCACGGTTCCCACCCTTCATTCGGGCAAGTTAGTTGGATTTAGTAATGCTGAAGAACCGATAATCGAGCTTGATAATTCAGGTTACCAGAGGGATTACTCGCTTTTAAAGTTCAACCCAATACATGGAGAGTTTCAGAATTTGGGTATCGAAGGAAATGGTGATTCGTTCTGCATTAGGCCATACAAAGAATTGTTACTTCTTTTGACTCACACATCTGATCGTTTCCTTCTTATTTTGTTTCCATGATCTTATCATTCTTTATGTACCAGGGTGATTCATGAAGCTTCCGGTTTTCTTGTCATGCTGTCCGTTATCGACCCTATCAGTCTCTATCAATGTTGTTGTATTTAGTTTAAGCAGTCTTTTGTTGTAAGGTCAGGTGCTTCGTAGATCAATCTTGTTCTCAACTATGGTCATCAGTCATGTCTTTTGTTTATGTGTGTTTCTGAATGGTTATAAAATAAACTTTATCTTTGTGTTTGTGTATTATTTTATTCGTAATAATATAAGTTGTGTTAATTTAAATGCATACATTTGTACAGTATAGGCATTTCATTTTTCTACGCTCAGGTTACTAATTTAGTTTTCAGATTAAGCTAGAATTCCTAAAGTTATGGAGCAATGGAAAGTTTTTGAGAAGAAAGGAATGGATCATACAACCTATAACATAGCTTTTAAAGACACGGTCAATGATGCCTAACGCATCCTACCACGCAACCATGCCATCTTCACAATTATTAATTAAGCTACATGGATCAACCTTATTTTATGCAATGTTCTGTGTATTTGAATTATCTTTAAGTTTTAAGGATCTGGTTGTATATATCTTTAAGATGTTTAGTTTTGTTTATTGGCCGTTATTGGCCATGTTTGATGCAATCGTTTTGATCAGCTTATGCAATTTTTATGTGTCATGTGTACTTTTGCAACGAACATATAGTTGGGTAACGCATGTTGTTGTTACTTGTTAGCGTTCCGCTAGAGGTGAACGCACCAAAGGTAGTTATATATATATATATACATATAGGCTCCGGTTCCATTGAAAATGTTTTTATTTTGAGAAGATTGAGAAATATTCGTTTGAGCAAATTGATTCATATTTTTTGGTTTGATTCATAAGTAAACATCATTTAATAGTGAATCAAAATTATAAATCACAAATTTGATTCACAAATCATTGTGAAAATCGAGTTATAGTAAAGATTTATTAAAATTGTACAGATGATTCAGTATTGTAGTTATATCGCAAAATCGAGAAATTTTTAACATTGATTCAATATTTTTTTTACACATTTTGAATTAAAAATGCATTAAAATGAGTTCTACGCTTAAAAAACATGAATCACAGTTAAACATCTATCGTTTTTGAAAACCTTCTCAATCTTCTCAAAATAAAAACTTTCTCAATCGATCCAGCTTATATATATATATATATATATATATATATATATATATATATATATATATATACCTATATCTGCAACTATATATATATATATATAAATAAATATATAATATAATATAATTATATATATATATAAATATATAATCTATAATAATAAAGGGAGCCATACACAACTGAGTTAACCATACAGTATTTATGGTCCATAACAAAAGAAAAGTGTCTTAAACATGAACGCACAAACCATAATCTTCCATTGCCTTTAATGCCTCCTAAGCTGGATTCAACTTTCTCCTCTTGTTTGGTCTTTTCAACTGTTCGTCAAGAACTATAACTGGAGGCACAACTAGAGCATCAACAGCTAGTAGTGGAGCATCGCCATCAACAATTACGATAGTTTGTTTTAGAAAAGCCACATGTTCAAGTAAATGATCTTGCTCATCAAACAACTCTGCATTCTCTTCAGCTTCATCTTCTCCATGGTAAGGATCCTGTTGGGAATTAACTGGATCCTCTTTCTGCAACAAATCATCTTCATACATTAGAGGATGAAAGTCATTATGCACAGGCTCTTCCATCTCTTGTTCAGCTTTGACCTCATTTTTCATCTCTAAAGTTTCGTGACTAAAATCTAAGCCAAATGTCATGTCAATATCAAATAACAGTTTTCTGAACTGGAATTCCTCACTCAGCATTTTATTCATTTTTTCATTCATGCTTTTAAAAGACCATGGTGGATGGTCACTAATGTCAGAATCAGATAAACTTTCAAAACACCATGGTGGGGTTGAAGGTTTAGTTTTAGTCTGAACATCATTTTTAGTCACTGACAACAATTGTTTACCATTATTTCCATTCTCACTAGCTTCCTTAACCTCATCATCCTCCATAACATCTTTGATAACTACACCCTTACCCGTACTAAAAACAACTTCCATCGTGTTCTTTTCAACGTACACATCAATTTCTTTATATATAGGTACATACTATAACAGACCAAGCAAATCTTGATTAGACATGAGTGGTACCAATCCTTCATCCAAGGATTTTCCAGGTATCCTGAAACGGGAGAACAAAATACTACCATCCTTGATACCTAAGTCCTCTAACATTGCATCATACCCGTTTATCAAAAACGTTTCACTATCAACTAAATCATACCATTCAATTTCTGCACAATGATATATCCTACCGGATGGTGAGGTAAAATTTCCACTGTGATGGATTTTTAGTGTAAACAGGAGGTCATATGATTTTGTGTAAAAACATAAAACATCAATTCTTACGCATACTTTGCATGCTCCTAATATGGTATTGAAAAGAAAAAAAGAAAAAAAATAACGTAAATGAAGCTTACCATAAATGTCTCCTAAATGTTTGATCGGGGAACTACGTGCTCGATTCTGACGAAATGAAGGTGCTACCATTTTAAGATGTGTATTTTTCTTTTTTATTTTGCAATTTTAGGGAAGAAAATGAAATGGGAAATGAAATGTAAATGAATTACTCTAGGAGTTTATGGGTATTTATGATAGTTGGCAGGATAGTGTTAGAGGCAAGAGATGAAAAGTGGCTAGACCCTGCCACTAAGGGGGTGTTTGGGATTGCTTATAAAAAATAGATTATGTGTTTTGAATATGGATAATTAAATAATCAGCTGTTGCAAAACGTAATTTTTGAATGTGGTGTTTGGGTTTGATTATGCTGTTTGATATCGCAATAATCAGATAATCAGTTTTTTAAGTGTTTGACAAATCAAATTATTTAATGCTTAAACATGTAAAAAAGACAATAAAAGACATTCTTTTATTTCATCAAATCATACGAATCTAACATTAACAATATATGATGTTTAACTAGTTAAAAGGTTATTCATGTTAAAATATATAAAGGGCATTAATATGTGAAAGTCCAACAAATTTACTTTTGTTAAAAAGAGGACATCTATTTGTTTTTCTAACAAAATGCGCAACAAATGTGGGTAGTGGCAAAGTGGCAAGTAGCATTAATATATGTGAGGTCAAATTTGTAATTTTATACATAGAAAGAAACTACGTTTTCAAATAGCAGCACCCTTGCTACTTTTCCTAAACTGCGTTTGAGGAGCTCCAAAGCGCAAATAATCACTTATGTGATTTAATATGCCAAACACAAAAAGTAAATTATGCATGTTTACCAATCACAATAATCTAATAATCTCTTACATAACGCAATGCCAAACACCCACTAAATAGCTCGATTAGGCATTTTAAATAGTTCGACCCCGACCATTACAAAAAAAGTTACTAAAAATTACTGTAATACATTTCTATCAAATAGTATGTCACCAATCACCATCACATCTAAGAGGGTATGTCACAATCAATAATTAAAAACTATTAAAATTTGGTGAAAGAGGGGTATATATAACCTTTTGTCTTATTCAATGTCATAAATAGGCTTGGATACTCGGTGAACCGGTTCTGAAAGGGCGGGATCGGATGGTTAAAAAGCTTAAAGGAGCCGAGACTAAACGAGCTTGGGATTTTTGCTCTAGCCTAAGTTGGTGGTCATTTATATTAATCGAGGTCACTCTTGAGCTTTACGTAGGAAGGTTAAATTACCTTAAACGAAGTCGGTAAGAATATTACTACTATAACGTCCTCATAATACATCATTTACGAGCTTAGCTATAATTTTTGGCAAACCATATAAACGAAAAGTTTATTAGCTATATTTCACTCAACCTTTGTGATGTGCGGTTGTCGTAGGACTTCTACACGAGAAATTTTATAACTCCCTAGGCAGTGCACTAAATCATTGTAGTGTAGTATAGGCAAGACTCGAGGTTTTTTATCGTTCACTCGAGGAATAGGTTAGGAAGGTTTGATCACAGTCTAACATAATTATAGAGGTTGAGGGAAGATTATTTTTGTATTTTTGTATTTTATGGAAAGCAAGTAAATCATATAATTGGAGAGAGGTTTGCTTTTAGCTATTAAACTAAATATATTCTACGCTAATGGTGATAACAATAAGATAACAGATTGTGTCTATTTAATCATGTATTACTTCCTAGATTGCTTCACCCTACATCAAAACCGACAACTCAAACAAATGTTCATGCTGAGGAAAACAACGATAATCAAGCAGAATTTACCAATCCTTTTTGTACACCGGTACAAGAAATTGTTGAGTCTTCCTCACGCAATATTGGTAATTCAAATGTGCATACCTTCAATCAACCTCAACATTCAGAATACCGATGGACAAAAGATCACCCGTTAACTCAAGTTCGTGGAAATCCATCCAAGCCAGTTCAAACAAGACGACAACTTGCAACAGATCCTAAAATGTGTATGTTCGCACTCACCGTGAGTATTGTTGAACCGAAAAACATTAAGGAAGCAATGGCTGATTCTGCATGGATAGAAGCAATGCAGGAAGAACTTCATCAGTTTGACAGACTACAAGTCTGGGAACTCGTTGACAAACCTTTTGGCAAGAACGTAATCAAGCTAAAGTGGTTATGGAAAAACAAAAAGGATGAAGACCAAACTGTAATTCGCAACAAAGCATGACTTGTAGCAAAGGGTTATGCTCAGGAAGAGGGTATTGATTTCGAAGAATCATTTGCTCCAGTTGCTCGCTTGGAGGCTGTCAGGATTTTTGTCGCATATGCTGCACACAAGTCTTTTCCAATTTATCAGATGGACGTGAAAACGGCATTTCTTAATGGTCCATTGAAGGAGGAGGTTTATGTTGCACAACCAGACGGATTCGTTGATCCTGATCATCCAGACAAAGTTTACCGTCTAAGGAAAGCTCTATATGGATTAAAACAAGCTCCGAGAGCCTGGTATGATGAACTCTCAAAATTCCTGATTTCCAAAGGTTTTACTAAAGGTATCATTGACCCGACCCTATTCACGATAAAATACGGGGAGGACATTCTACTTGTGCAGATTTACGTTGATGACATTATTTTTGGTTCCACAAACCCTAAATTTTCAAAACGTTTTGAAAAATTAATGCACGGTAGATTTGAGATGTCCTTAATGGGGGAAATGAAATTCTTTTTAGGACTTCAGATCCACCAATCCCCACGAGGTATTTTTATCAATCAGGCCAAATATACTTTAGAGATTCTGAAAAAACATGGTATGGAAAAAGGACAAAGCATTGGTACACCAATGGCTACGAAACCTAAATTAGATGCAGACTTGAGTGGTGAACCCGTAGACCAAACTGACTACCTACCGTAGTAAAATCGGGTCACTCATGTATCTGACATCTAGTAGACCAGACATAGTGCAAGCAGTATGTTATTGTGCAAGATATCAAGCAAAAGGCCCGATGAAAACACCTCAAAGAGGTTAAAAAAGGATTCTTTCGATACTTAAGAGGTCCATTCACTGGGACTTGGTATCGAAGGGTTCTGGCTTTGGAACTAAAACGCTTTTTCAGATGCCGATCATGCCGGTTGCCTTGATACTCGCAAAAGCACTTCTGGAGGAATACAGTTCCTAGGTGATAAGTTTAGTCAGTCTTGGCTGTCCCAAGAAGAGGACTGTACTGGGCAATGTCCCATCAGCAGCGGCTGAATACGGTCGGCGTTATCTGCCAGTGTGCTAAGTAATGGTGGATGCGGACCACAGCTTCAAGATTTGGCTTAACTACAAACAAAATTCCGTGTATTGCGACTCTCAGTCAGGCCCATTAGGGCAATATCATGCACCCCGTGCAGCACTTCCGCGTACAAGCATCTATCGCCAACTCGGTATCACTTCATAAAGGAACAGGTTGAAAACGGTATAATTGAATTGTACTTTGTCAGAACTGAATACCAATTGGCTGACATGTTTACTAAAGCCCTTCCCGAAGAAAGGTTTCAGTATCTCGTCAGACGCATTGGTATGAGATGTTTGACTCCAGCAGAACTGGAGGTTCTGACAAAAGAATCTGCTTGATACCTCATCAAACATCAACATGTACATATTTTTGAAAAAAAGAAAAATACAAAAATATAAAATTTCAAAAAGAAAAATACAAAAATATAAAATTTCAAAAAGAAAATACAAAATCAAAAAATCAGAAAATGTTTCAAAAAATATTCTTCTCGACATGTCTCTTGGAATCGATAACATTTACGTACCTAGAAATGTTGATTAATATCGACACGGGCGTGTAAATGAAGTTCGAACAGGAGTTTCAAATGCTTTCAAAACATGTCATTTCTAATTTTTCTTGATGGCTTATGTGCAAATATCAGTACGTAACCCGGACTTCAAATAAAGGAAAGTTTATCTATAAAGATAACTTATCCTAACAACGAGAAATTCAACTTTTCTCGGTCTTGAGCTGTTCTTACAAGACATTTAAAGTTTTGAGCTCAAGAAAAAGGATAGTGTACGCATAAGTGCGCTTACCCTTAGAGTTGGAAGAGAAGTCTTCTAACATGATGTTTTTCAAAATGTTGAACACAATTTTTCAAGAATTTCTCACTGACAATTCATAATCTTTCAAAATTGTGTGTTCAACACTCCATCTTTCAAGGGGGAGTTTTTCGAAAAACAACATTTAATGTGTTTGGATACATCATCTCACGACCATTCTTATGTATTCAAACCATTCCCAAAAAGTCTCTTAATAACAACAAGATAATAATGACAATTCAATAGAATGATAGTTATAAGATGACTAAGTGTTCAACCTCAATTTTATATTCATTTTACAACTTGGTATCATTGTTTTTGGTGTCAAAAAAAAAAAACCATATGTAACATTAAAGGGGGAGCAAGTATATGTTACATGTTAATTTGCTAAGAAAAGTTTCCCATCGGCCTTTTCAGACCGAATTTTAATCACACAGTATTTCAAAATCTAAGTGACTTAGAATTTAAAATAAGGGGAGAAATGTAATTAAAATGTGATCTAAAAGACTCAAAGTGCTATTCAGAAACGGTTTCATGGTTCGATCTCATACCCTACAACATCTTATTTCACGACGATTCTGAAGTCATAAGGTGGTAAGGTTAGGTATTTATCCTATGATCCAACCAGAACCGGAGGGATCTACCCAAGGACACTCCATAGTTAGAAATAGCAGTCCTTAGGTATGATTGGAGATGAATGTGTATAAGGGAAGAATGCCGACTAAGATTGAGCTAACACTGGAACAATCACAACAAGGTGTTAGTAATGACGTCTTGGTAAGCATTGAAGGGGTTGAAGAATGAAAAAGAAATGTATGGATAAAGGGTGAAAAGAAAGAAGCCCTCCACACAACTTAGGCAGAAACCGGGTCAATACATATGCTGTCAGAATCACAATGTTGATTACTGACATTGAAGACGACATCATGGACCCAGTGATGCAATGCACAACCCTTCCCAGCCATTCGGGTTTCTCTCAAAAGAAACTTGTCTCATTTGTCACGGAGATACACTCGACTACTATTGACTTTCTCACTCCGAGTTAGTTAATATTGAATAGGTGGCAGTCTGCTCCAGCCTCCGATTACTAAAAACCAAAACGCACTAATCGAGTCTAGAGCCAAGAGATTATTCAAATAAATCTATTAGGACAACATCCATGGACAAACACTTGTTGAACATTCCTTAAGTTCACAAGCTCGTTAACAAGAGTCCAACGGCATTATCCTTGTGATTCTGCTAGAACATCAGAGTGATACTCTTTAGTATTCACAAGACGAATGGAATTCCTTGAGTGTAATATCTAAAGCACTTGTGGTAGGTGACTTGCGAGATTCTATATGAATCATTCTTGTGTCAACTGGATATCGATAAAGGTCCAGTAAAATGAATTGACGGACATGTCAGAAAGATCGTAACTATCTGATTCACTCTTACCTGTTGGTCTGCTGTGAGACGTTTCCGTTGGTAATGGAACTCAGCAGCAGTGGTTAAATTTAAAAACATCTGTGTTAGAACGTTCCTACGCCTTTGAGCTGGAAACCTTGTCAAGGAGATTCTTTGAATCTACCTGATCACAGGTACAATATTTATACTGTAAAACGGTCCTACGAAACCGGAGGTTAATTTGACCATGATCTGGTACGAATGGACAAGCATATTCGTCTCCACCCGCTTATTGCTAAAACTTTGTATTTCAGGATACATAAAGATGAGGGATGGTGATGCCTCTTTCCAGCTGAAGTCTGATTTCATTACCACTGCTTCATGCTCAAACTACAAAGACAGTCCATAAGCATCAAGCATTCAAGAAACATGAAAGCTCAAGAATTAAAGGCAAATCCTTCTGCACAAACTCTGGATATACTAGATTTCCTTCAAGATATCAAAGTTTATAAGGGAGATGTGTTAGCAAGCTTTCAAATGTGATACAATAGTATGAGCAGTTGGTCAGACATTAAGATCGGCAGGTGGCAAAGACGATCAGCCGGGGAAGGATAAAGATTAAAGCTCTCAGACGAAAAAAGACAAAGTCACAAAAAGACATATGACAAAGACTAAAGATCAAAGATCACAAAGCATGAAGGAACAAGCCTACAATGTTGACAGAGACAAAGATCACAAGAGCTTAACGACAAAAGCAATCTTATTGATCTCATGAAGGAGTGTCACAATGAACTCACTTCGGGGGAGATTGTTAGCCTCAAAATATTGAGTCGAACAATGGAAGTTCGTTCATTATATTAGGTCTCGGTCACTTAATTAATTATACGTTGTAATAGGCTAGAAGGGTAAACGGGCTCGTAAATGTAAGCTAATATTGTATGTGTATCGGGCTAAAGCCCAAGTCAATCCCGAGCCCGGCCCAAGTAAAAGCCCACACGCCCCATGTAGTTGTGTAGGGTATATATACCATTTTCCATCAAGGAAAATGGTGTTGGTTCATTTGTAAACTTTGTTCTTGCAAGTAATTCAACCATTTTCTCTCTCTAAACTTCTTTTAATTTCCTTCTCTTTTCTTCTTGAATTCTAGCAACATGATAATGAAGTGAAGTGATATAGGGTAACCGACACATTAAAAGTAGATCAACCATATTAGGGAGCAAGGTAGTATGAAGACTGTTACCCGATGGTATCCTTTCTACACAATCACGTTTCCCTAGACATATCAACAGCGATGCAGACAAAAGCTGGTTTTCTAAGACCTAACGTGCACATCCATCACAAGCGGCAACACCACAAAGATCTACATTCTAGGTTTATACAATCATAAATAAACATAATAATAGGTTTAGCCGAGCATGTTAAGAATAAAGCAAGAACAATAGATCAAACAACACATAGACATATTCAATGATTAAGTAAACCTTACTTGATTAAAACATGAATTGGAAGAAGTATAATAGGGTTTTTAGGCCCTAAAATCGTCTCCTATAGCTGCTAAACAAACTAGGGTTCGTACCCTCTTTTTATTCTAAAGTTACACACTAAAAACCTTAAATTCAGGATTGTATATATAAGAAAATCAACGCGATGGTGTCGCGTTTTAGTCGTGAAGCCGTCGTTAAATGAATCTTCTAGATCTGCGTTTGAGTCGATGCGGGCTGACGCCGTCTTGAAATATGTGACGCCGTCACTAGATGATTTGTGACGGCGTCGTGTATGGCTTGTGACGCCATCTGTCACACCCCGCCAAGGCGGAAATACGAGGCGTAACGAGAAAGGATATCATCACAACACAATGGCGTCTATACAGAGAATTCTATATGAAATAAATAAGTAAAGCATAGACACAAAGTGTCATAACAATACCCATAAAACTAACAAAAATCCAAAAGGCGTCTTTATTGATGGAACGGAAGTTCTTGCCAATACAAAGACATGCAACAATTATCCATAATCTAAACAAGGCAAAATTCAAGACAATAAAGCAATAAATTCCATGACATCCTACAGTCTCTTTCTAGCCACTTCTCTCTATCTTATTCCCATGGTGCTCACCTGAAAATGATGCTTAAACGTCAAAAAAAAGTTGGTGAGAGTCATAGGTTTAAGACACACATAACAATCCTTTAAAGCCAATTATTGTGATAAATAAAACATAGCATAGCAGGATATTAAACGAACTATCATACAAGCTAACATGCAACCACACCAAACCATGTTGAGACGGTCACGCTCAACATCACAAACAAGGGAACAGAACGTGTCCCACGATCCACAACAATAGCAAGTAGCACATAACATACAATAGTCACGTATAGCCCATGCCTCATTTAAAACACATTATCACAGTAACTAAAACATTTAAACTCATAGCATCATTTTCACCCCAAGAAAACATAAGAAAAAGGGGCTATGAAACTCACCTGATGCTTAAGCAAATTCCAAATCCTTGCACGAAACTAAACAATCAAAACAAACACGTGTTACACGCGACCAAGCCAAATGCTTATGCCCATGTAACAATCATATGATGGATGTCTAAGGTGTTTAATTACCCTCATGGGTCACCACGACACCATGCCTAACCTTAACCAACATGTTTACACACTTTTCCAAAGTCTTACAATTTACCCGAAAACACAGAATTTTGACATCACTTTACCATTTTCTAAACCATACCTACTGAGCTTTATAAATTTTACCAAAAATCACAGGTTCAATACCATGAGTCTACTATCTTTAGGATTTTTCCACTAATTTATTTCCCCACTTAAGTGCCCCAAATATAATCAAACTTGTAACTACTCAGTTTCGGATCTGATCGCACACTAAAATGTTTGGACCTAAAAACCATACTTAGACTCCAAATCAGAATTTCTCCTTTGGGGGATTTTTAATAGACACATAGAACTAAACTACTGTAGGTTGGATAATCCTAATTTGAAATTTAAGTGGGGGTTTTACACCTCGTAATCTGACATAAATCTGACCCGAATTTACTGCTTTGACAACTTTTCTCGTAACCAACAATTGAATGACTTCCCGACCTTAAAAACTTTCGAGGCCGGACTCTCTGAGCTACATCATAGACACCAGAAACTTGACAAAAGCTATTACCATCATCGAGATAACAACTGAACAACACAACCCTAAATTCTGCCCCATTCTAAATCAAGTTATAACGCGATCTAAACCCTAACGAATACACCCGTATGATCCTAATTAAACCCTAATTATTGCAATATGATTAAACATCATTAATTTACAGATTTTATAAAATCTTAACTCTAGCATAATAATTATTACATGATTTTAATGATAATTAACTTCAAAGGATTATAGTATATACCTTAAATCTTTAAATCTTGAACACAAAACCACCTAGCTTGAAAAATAATTTTTTTTCTTCTTCTTGGTTTGGGGTATTCGGCGATCACTTCAAGGAGAGGGGAGAAAAATTGATTTAGGGTTATTGTTGTTTAGCATTTATACTAATAGAGTCCTAATTGGTATCAAATTTTGTTTCCTTTTTTTCTTATCCCTATAACCGGCCGATTCCCCCTTTCTTTTCTTTTTTTTTTAATTTTTTATTTATTTATTAATTACTTAATTATTTACATTACCTTAAGTTTTTATAAAAACCTAAGCTTATTTGCGCATACCTTTTAGATATGAACATCCAATGACAATAGCGAGAGTTATTAGTCATCAAAAACAAACAAAAATTTGTTTGCAAGAACGTCTAAAGATCTTTAGGCAAAGGGCTGCTGCCCTACAAGTATAAAGACACTACAGGAATGAATTCTTTTCTTCTTGTTTTTGTTGCTGATAAAGGACTTCATGACTCCTTTAATAAAAATTTATTGTCCGCGTTTTATATAAACGCACTTTACTAAACCTTTTAAAAATAAATAACTTTTCATTTTTATTAAACCTAACTTAAAAAATAGAAATTTCATTTCTTTCATATCCTAACTACTAAAACCTAATTTTATCCTAAATTACTAACACAAAAATACATATACGTAATAATTACTTACACAATTAACACGAAACTGTTTAAATCACCAAAATTATTTCCTTGTCACCAAAAGTGAATGAAATGAATTCAACCAATCTCACCACCATTCCAATCTCATTGAGATGATCACACTCAATAGATTGTCTATCAATTTCCCACATAATCTACATAAACGCATATAAACACATATAATCACATACACCATATATTACAACAGATTCACAAGTCAACACTAACGGTTTGACTAACCTTATTAAGTCATGGTTGTCACAGTATCCCCTTCTTTAGGAAATCTTGTCCCGAGATTTAATATAGCTGATTCATCAGCTCGCTCAACAAACAACTGAGGATACTTAGACTTCATATAATCTTCGCGTTCCCAAGTAGACTTAGGTCCACGCTTAGAATTCCATTGAACTTTCACAAGCGATATCCTACTACGTTTTAACCTCTTAGCTTCACTGTCCATTATCTCTACAGGTTCCTCAATAAAACGAAGAGTTTTGTCAACCCTTATCTCATTTAATGTCACATGCAAACTAGCATCCGCCCAACATTTCTTTAGGTTTGACACATGAAACGTGTCATGTACTCCACTCAACTCTTCAGGCAATCTCAACCGATAAGCTACACCTAATTGCATCATCTAAAACTTATCGGAAATGAAGCTCGGTTTTCGCTACGGTCCCTTCTAGATAGTTCAAACCACGATTTGAAACCTTCACTTGTCCACTCGTTTGTGGATGATACGCGGTAGAAAGACGGTGGGTAACTCCATACTTAAGCATGACTTTTTTGAATTGGTCATTGCAAAAATAAGTACCGTGATCACTAATTATAGAACGAGGAGATTTAAATCGGGCAAAAAGAGATTTCAAGAATTTAACAACAACTCGGGCATCGTTAGTGGGGAGCGCTTTCACTTCAACCTATTTAGACATGTAGTCAACGGCCACGAGAATGTACTTGTTCCCTCGAGAAGACGGGAACGGTCCCATAAAGTCGATGCCCCACACGTCGAAGATCTCGCATACTTAAATTGCATTTTGAGGCATTTTGTCTTTTTGCGAGATTTTGCCTTGACGTTGACATGAGTCACATGACTTTACCATGTCATGGGCATCGCGGTAAATTGTCGGCCAATAGAAACCGGAATCTAATACTTTCTTAGCGGTGTAGTTCGCACCATGATGTCCCCCGGTGGATCCATTGTGGCAAGCCGTGAGGATATCAGCGGCTTCTTGGTCGTGAACATATCGCCTAATCACTTGATCCGCACAAATCTTAAACAAGTAGGGGTCGTCCTAAAAATAATGCTTAACATCCTTAAAGAATTTTTTCTTTTGTTGGGACGACATACCTTTCACTACAAAATTTCCCGCATGGTAATTTGCAATGTCGGAAAACCATGGGGTACTAGAATCACCATGAAAATATATCATTCCGAGGCTCTTGAGAGGAAATGTTTCATTGATTTCCTTTTTCTCGAGATCACCTTAATGAGGGTTCTCTAATCTAGAAAAATGGTCGGCCGCGAGATTCTCTGCTCTTTTTTTATCACGAATAATGACATCAAATTCTTGGAGTAGGAGAATCCACCGGAGCAATCTTGGCTTAGCAGATCCTTAGCAAGAAGATACTTGAGAGCTGAGTGGTCCGTATACACTATGGTCTTCGATAAAGCTAAGTAAGGCTGGAATTTCTCAAAAGCGTACACCACGGCTAATAATTCTTTTTTCGTTGTCGTGTAATGTTCTTGAGCATCCGTCATGGTCTTACTTGCATAGTGTATAGGCTAAAAATGTTTGGTCTTACGTTGCCCCAAGACTGCACCTACCGCATAATCACTAGCGTCGCACATAATTTCAAATGGTAGGTCCCAATCGGGGGCAACTAAAATTGGGGCTTCGGTTAACTTTTTTTTAAGTATACTAAACGCTTCAATACATTCTTTCGAGAAAACAAACGGGGTTTCTTTTTCAAGAAGATGGGTCATCGGCCGGGCGATTTTAGAAAAATCTTGAATAAATCGACGATAAAACCCGGCGTGCCCTAAAAAACTTCGAACGCCTTTAACGGAAGTCGGATGAGAGAGTTTAGCTATAACATCAACTTTAGCTCTGTCGACCTCAATCCTGGACTTTGAAATTTTATGGCCAAGAACAATGCCCTCTAACCATGAAATGACACTTTTCCCCAATTTAAAACTAAGTTGGTATCTTTGCACCGTTTTAGCATTTTGTCTAAATGGGAGAGGCAAGATGAGAAAGAATCTTCGAAGACCGATAAATCGTCCATGAAGACTTCCATTGTTTCCTCGATCATGTCGTGGAAAATGGCCATCATGCACCTTTGGAACGTGCCCGGAGCATTACATAAACCAAAAGGCATACGTCGGTAGGCAAACGTCCTATAAGGGCAAGTGAAGGTGGTCCATGCCACCCTTTTTAGGCACACAATGAACGGGACTCACCCACGGACTATCGAAGATAGGGTAAATCAATCCGGCATCAAGGACTAATCTATCAGCATTATGGTCCATAAAAGCTACGAGAATGGTCTTGTCGAGTGGGTCATCATTAAGCTTTCGGTAATCATACAAATAGCCATCCGTAACTAACCTAGTAGATTAACTCATATATCATCGTTTCAACTACGATCATGCCACCTTTTTAGCACACAATGAACGGGAGCTCAACCCACGACCTATCAAGATAAGGTAAATCATCCGGCATCCAGGAGTTTTTGAAGTAACTTCCTTTTTGATAACCTCATGAATTTTCGGTTCACCCATCCATTGATGTTAACCACCGGTTTGGAAATCGTCTTCCATTAAGATCTTGTAGTACAAAAACTAGGGTTGATACCCTTAATGTCGGAAATTTTTCCATGCGATGGCCCGTTGTGGGACTTAAGAACCTTTAAAAGGGCGGGCCTTTTCGTTCATCTTTTTAATTCATTAAAATTATGATGGGTAATTTATCGGTTACTTCTAAAAGTGCATCTTCTAAATGAGAAGGTAAATCCTTAAGCTCGAGTTCCGGTGGTTCTTCGATTGAAGGCTTCGTCAAAGTAACATCAACTTACTTAAGACGGCATTCTTATCGTAGGGAGAGTTGGAGACGGACCCGTCAGTTAATAACTTTTCTAGTAGAATGAATCTCTCCTCTGGATCAAAATCCGGCATCATCCAATACCCGGTGGGAATTGAATCATTTAAAGACAAGCTTCGATTTCTATCCAAAACAAAGTTACCTCCCTCCCAAAAGGAGTGAACGCGTGGACAAAGAAGCGATGATAGGATCCAAAGGCGTAGATTGCCACGTGTTGAACGATTCCCCAAAAAATCCAGCACCCTTGAGCATACTCCTCGCATGCAACGTCTATGACATTGACTTGATGAACCGTTTCATCATAATAATTGCTGGAGTATCTCGAAGTGTGCCCGAATTTAAATGTAATGGCTTCATCATTGACTCGAAGAGACATTTCTTCACCGTGTACATCGATTAAAGCTCGTGCCGTCCTCAAAAAAGGTCCCTCGAGGATGATAGTAACCCGATAGATCCGAACACTACTGTAATCAAGAAAACAACGAAGTCGACGTAGAAAATAAAATTTTCCTACTTTTACAAAGAACATCTTCGACGACACCATTTCAGATTAATAGTCATCGATTGCAAGTTCGAGTGACAAAGCAGGTCAAAGAGTGAGTTTCTGAGAGCGAAAGATGCCTATCCACGGACGAAAGAGGCATTAGAATAAAGCTAGCGCCGAGATCAGGCCAAGGGCCTAAGCATCTCATCTAGCTCCAAAAAATCACACGGGAGTGAGAAATTTTGCCAGGATCTCCAGAGTTTTTCTGAGCAACGTTGTTAAGAGCATCGCCGAGCAATTCTCATTTACTATATGTGAGAATGAATGTACCTTGCTAATTCGGAAGTAATTTGTCTTATTACTTTAAAAGACTCTTAAACTTAGAAGCAAACTTTGGCATATAAAGAAGAGCATCCCGAAGCTCATATTCGAAGTGATTTTTGAAAAAATTGAAGAAACTTCAACATTTATTATTAAGCTTTTCATTGAGAGATTTGGTCGTTTAAGCCTCTATTTAGATAAGAGTGATTGACGTATTAGGATAAGGCTACGGAGCAAACTTAAGCCCGGAATCGGGTCATGGACAACCAGAGTTGGACGAGTGCGATACATTCTAAACTTATATTTTGGCACCTTGTCCTTTGTCTCGCCTCGGTTTCACTGTCCACTTCCTTCGGGAGAGGAAAGGAGTAGTGGAAACGAAGTCCATCATAAGTGCAACACCACTATCGGGTGTAGATAGCTTTCACAACTCCTCTCGGTTCAGCTACCGAATATACAGAAGTGATCCCCGAGAACCCGATGGATTTATTGATTTTCATATTAATTACTATGTTCCATTAATTTGATTGTTTGGTTTTGATTTATCTATCTTATTGGTTCTTGTAAAACATCAAGCGTAGATTGAACTCAATTTCGCAATTCCGTCATCATGTTAGTCATGTAGTTTTGGCATTTGCTCTCAAAGAGCTTCAGTTACTCATTAAATGTATCGTAACTCATTCGAAAGTCCCAACTTAAGCTTGATAATTCGTGGCCTTGAAAATTCAGCAGCTTGATGATTGATTTATTCCTTAATTGAAGTTTTGCCCTCTTCCTATGATTGTTCCGGTAAGCTTGATAATTCGTGGCTTGAAAAAATTCGAGGCTTGAAAAATTCCCTTGATTTTGGATTTTATTGTATCGCGGTTTTGATTATTTTGCAGATTTCAGAGTTCTGTGATTGAAACCGGGGGGTCCGAGGTAATTATTCGAGCGAGATAGCTAAGCAAAATTACGATCACCTCGTGTTGGGTATGAATTACCCCCCCGAATTGCATGGTTACCCATAAAAGTAGCATAAGCTGGCCTCTGCTGTAGCCAATCGACGGTTGGGGCAAAAGAATGGGACCACCACAAGTCACAGCATTTTGTATCGACAGATTGATTGTTTTAATTTAGTCTCATCATCTCACAAAATTCAATTCATCATTTCCAATTGTCGTACAACTATACGGACTCTCGGTATTAGATAGTAGTAAGAAGAGAGTATTTCTTGAGACGTCTCTTCCCGAGTTGCAGAGAAGTGACCCAAGGGGTTTGTGGTGAGTGGTCATGTACTCAACAATTTCGTACATTCTTTTCGGTGTCTTTTAGCTAAAAGTTCCCTCCCCAGCAGCATTGATGGTGTCCCGATGACTTAATGTCATACCATTATACAAGCGTAACAATTGTGTAACTAAAAGCATGATATGGAATAGGGACCCACCGATCAATGGACGAATTTATACCGCTCACAAGCCTCGAATTAATGATTCGTGCGGTTATGTGTTCAAAATTTTGTGATCTCGTTCCTTAATTTAGAGTCCACCATTGGAAGGGTGAGCGACACATATGTCGAGCGAAATTTCCTTCCTTCCTACAACATAAATCGTTGAAAGAGTTGGTATTGGAATTCCCTTGGGAGCGATCATGCCATGCGATAGCATGATGCTCAAGGAAAATGGAAAAGAGATAGAGACCTAAGGGCTCATCGGAGACCCCTTTTTGCTTCTATGTTGAGTAATTTTCCAAAAATTATCCATATGTCATATTGGCAGTCGTCGCCCTGATAACCGTAAAATTGGCAAGTATTTTGAACTTGTTTTAATCATGGATGACGAAGGTCCAAAATCCGTTTGCTTGAATAAGAATGGGCAATATGTACCGCTCCGTCCATACCTATAGACGTTGTTCACAACTCCTCCATCGATCGGAGAGCATTGGCCCATTAGGTTTCTCAACCACCGTAGGTGGACCATTATTTGGGGGGGAGGGGGCCCCACATGGAGGCGTCCTATGTTTATGATGAGGAATGCATCATAAGCTTCTTACGAAGTTGAAAAAAAGATGACGGTTTACCTAAATTCCTTCTCGAATAGACTCTCGAGGTCTCTAAGGCGAAGAGAATAGTATTAAAACTGTAGATCGATCTCGAGTGCACTAATCACATAAAATAAAAAATAGAACGAAAAATAATTTTTTGTAACGCAGAAATCGAACAAGTGTACGTTAGCTCTCAAAATAATGCACAGAAGAAGCGGGAAGCGCAGTAAGCGCGAAGCGTTTTAAAAACCATCTCCTTTCGGTCAATAGCGTTCGTTGGATCGACCCCCATAACACCTCTCTTATAGTTTGTTAATCTAAAGGGTAGCCGTTTTTACAAGTGACACAACGGTTATTTTTTAGTTTTTCAATTTTTTGGTATTTTATAAAATAAATTGAAAACAAAATATTTTTGTATTTTTATGGTTTTATAAAAGAAAATAGAAAATTATAAACAATAACTTAACGGTGGAAGATCATTCAAAGTCTACTAACATCAAATACTTCGCGAAAATCGTACACCTCTCCTTGGCAACGGCTCCAAAACTTGATTCGATCCATAAGAGTGTCCTATATAAAATATATTATATATAAATAAAGATCTCAAATTAATTATAGTATAAAGAGTATCCCCTTTGATAAGAAAATTGCTTGAGGACAAACAATATTTTATCTCCCGGATGTCGTATCCCGACAAGAGGTGAATTTGAAAACCGCGAAGGTATTTTGTTTGATGCTCGAAGTATCAAAATATTTGATAATTTTGATTCAATACTATAAGTGAACACTACAAAAGCAAATAAAGATAAGCTAAATTAACAATTAAGGCAATTAAGGAATTAAACCAAAAACGATAGACGAGAAATAACAAACGCAACTAATTAAGCAAAATAACACAAATTTAAAAAACCTAAAAAATGCAAAATGCTAAATTTTAAACTTTAATGTACTAAAATTAATTTTCTCAAAACAGTAAAATAATTTTCTATTGAAAACTTTTTAAATTTCTTTTAAATAATTATAAACACATTTAATCTAGAAAATTAATAAAAATAACTAAACTATTTTATAAAAATTCAAGAAAATTACTAAAAGTACTTATTACTATCCTAAAGGTTTCCAAAGAAAAATAACTCAAAAAGCTTAAACCAATAAGCTCAGAAAAATCAAATAAGCTCAATAAGCTTAAAACCTAAAGAACATATAACATTTAATAGTGCAAGACATGTTTGAAAAAGACCCCAAGGGCACTTGGTAATTTGTTGGTTGTGTTAGGGGGAGTCACGGTTCGAAACCTGTGACCTTTCTTTTTGATAAAACATTTTTCTTTTTGAAAAAGCTAAACTATAAGCTAAAACTAACAACTTTAATAAATGGACTTTTGACAAAACTAAAAAATAAGCTAGAAATAAGCTATCTTAAACTGACAGATTGCTTAAAGCTTTTTAACACTAAGCTAACTGATTTGACTACTAGACAAAATCAACAGACTGGAAAGATTAAATAAGAGCGTAAAACAGACCAAGACCTAAACCTAATGAGCAATAAATCTTAGAAATAAGCTGAAACAAATAAGCTGAAAATCATAAAAAAACAAAAAGACAGATTTGGAGGCTGAAAGACAAAACTATAATGAGGTACTTTAAAAGATTTTGACAACTTTAAGCTAGATTAAGATAAATAAGACTAAAAGAAAAAGCAGACAAACTAATACAAATTGAAGACTACTAACTTAAAGAGCATAAATAAGCGGAAATCAAATCCAAAACTAAACAAATAAGCTAAAAAGGATTAACGAAGCAACTATATTAATAATTTTGTGCTTTAAGAAAATGACAAATGTGCAGCTTAAAAATAAGACTCATAAGCAAAATGCAAATCCTAATAAGCTAAAAACACTTAACTACCTAGACTAATAACAAATATACTAGAAATATCTAAAACAAATTTGAGCTAAAAAGCTCTTAAAAGCTGAGAATGCCATTCTGACTTTAAACAGCAGTTTTAAAGAACAAATGACCAACTTTGAGCTAAAATGAACCAAATAAGCACTTTTGATAAGGTAAAAACTAAAAACAGATCAACTTAGTCATCCTAAGAACACATGAAAACAAGGATTAAGAAAATTGGTCTAGTGATTAAGCTAGAAAAAGGTCTTGAAAACTGATGGACTAACTTTAAATACTAATGTTTTATTTTGAATTTTTTTCTCTTTTTTTTGAATGTTTAAAAATGATCAAATTGCAACCCTAATCTTAAGCAAGGAATAAGCTAGAGGGGGTGTGAAAACTTTAAAAAGTTAAAACAGACAAGCTTAATGTCTAACGAACTATATTATCAATTTTAGAATTCCTAAAACCAGCTCAATCTAACCTAAAGTGCTATGAAAAACTCGGATTTTAAACGCAGACAATGAGACATTGTAAATTTGACAATTTTGACAAGAACTCAAAAAGACAAATGGCACACTTCACCGAATCTATTCTACTGCATATTGTACTACATAAACTTAGTATGAAACTAATCACCAAAAACCACTAAAGAAGATCTAAGCAAATGAGCTTGGTTATGAAACTAAAATACATCAGGTTCAAACCCTTTATGGATTAAACCTTAAACTTGAAATCTACACTTTAAAAACTTATGAAAACTGACTTTTAAGCTTAATTTGAGCTTATAGAAATTGACTAAAAGCAAAAACAACCACATTACAACTCCAAGTAATACTTGCTATGCCGAAACACCCTTTAAGATTTTAAAATCAATTTTTAAACTCAAACAAATTCTAAAAAGGCCTAATTTATGAAAACAGATGACTAACTATTCTTAACAATGAAAAATAAGCAAAAACTTTAAACCAATAAGCACTTCTTTAATAAGCTAAACTAATAGACATTATTTTTGGCTTTTTTTAGCAATTTATAATAAAACATGAACAAAAGAGATCTAAGCTATAACAAAGCACACAATACAATATTAACATTAATAAGCATATTAAATCAAAAAAAAACAGAAATTAAGTAGTTTAAATCAAAATTAAGCAAAACAGAAAATTAAGCAATAAAATAAAAATGAAATTACCTTTGGCCCATCTAACAGGACTTTAAATAAGCTCTTAAGAGCTTATGTTACAAGCTCCAGCTTGTTTAAAAATAAGCTGGTATTGTCCATAAGCCCATCCATTTTGGCTTATCATCCAAATAAAGGCCTGAGGTAATTTATGAGTGCGAGATTTGAGTTAATTTATAATTCAGTTAAAGCTTTTTAAGAGTTAACTGAATGATAACTAGCTTTATTAATAGGTAGATGAGCTTATGACTTATTAGCTTGAACTTTGAAAATACTTAAACCATAAATGCATAAGGAAAAACTGATAATACACGAATAGATTAAACAGAATTATAGTAATAGAACAAACTAGTACAATGCTTTAAAAGATGAGAAATTTACATGAAGCATTTAAGCTTCAACTACAAAAACGATACTAAATTACGATAGTAAAGAGCTAAAAATCTCCACACTCCTAATGTGTGATCCACCCTCTAATTATAGAGGGTAAGGGAACCTGCTAGCCAAGGAGGAGTGTTCCCATTCTTCAATATCGACCCTCCTAATCGACTGAACCACCTCTTAATCATCATCTTTTGTCCGTAATCACTTACATACGGATCATTTAGCCATGGAGGGTGTGGATTGGCAGTTGTCCTATAGTAGGGTGTGTTAGAGGGAGTGTCAGGGATAAACGGATTCTAGAATAATCGTGAGTGTGGCGATGTTTGGTGAAAATGATGGAATTACCCTGTGATTATTTTGGAGGAAAATCAAAAAATAAAAAAAAGGGAAAAAATGTAAACGTATATATTAGTGAAATACTTTGACCTCTAGCCTTTGACTTTTGTGAATACGGGTTTGAAAAGAGAATGGGCGTGGGGCAGGGATTTTGTACTTGGGTTGGGCACGGATTATTTTAGTGTATTTTATTGTATAAGGATGATTGTAGGGCTTTTTAAAATTAGGCTTAAAACTAATGGGCTGGACCCGCCCTTTTAAAATGGAACTTGTGATATTAACCATTTAAAGGAATTGTAGATATCTTCAGGATTCGTAACTTGCACGATTACTAGTCCTCATTGCCTTTGGTTTTGTCCGGCTTAGCTTTAATTTTTGTCTTTTGTATTGATCTGTTTTAGGTTTGTGTTTAGCTACTTATTTCTTAGGTAAAATGGTATTTTAAATTAAGCACATACCAACACTCTAAGAATAATTCCGAACTAAGGACAAAAGTCAAAAATCAACTCAAAGTATCAACATGTACATTTCTAAGAATTAGGACATCCTGCAATTAGAGATACAACAAATGAATATTCAAGAAAGCAAGTTATGATGCCTGACACCAAGTATTACACAAAATTTTGCGGAAAAAAATGCAATAGTTTCTTTTCCCTAAATATGTCTAAAGTTTTGCGGAGATTATGTACTAAACATGTATTCTGCCTTCAAAACAAATTATCGCTCAAATAATTAAATACATGTTTCACTCAAACATGTTTTCCTTGGAAAAAAGCAAAACCTGTTTTCGCCTTCTAAATAAGGGAACATTTTTCGCTTTAGAAAACATGTTTTCGCTTTATTCAAGCCAAACAAGTTTTCCTTTTCATTCAGGCCAAACATATTTTCCTTCATCAAACAGAACAAATTCGCTCTCAATATAAAATACATAAATCCAGATTTCCATTTAAAACCAACAAGTACTTCGTAAATAAATAATAACACCAAAACAAAAATTAGCATCACAAAGAAACAACGAACTTTGTAAGGCACTAACATGTGAATACGAGTACTTTTACAAAAAGAATACACATTTCTAATGGGACAAAGATCATCTATGAGGCTTAAATAGTTCACATATGGGATATAGCAGTTATAGAACACACTTTGCACAGTTCATGAACAAGCAAATGCATAATTTTGGTTTATAACGAGCCTCAGAAGACATCTTTACCAATAAAAAGGCTTACTAAGAAGGTCTAACTGTTACCTTAAGCATAAGACTACAACAATATACTACTACAATCACAACCCATATCTCTTCAAACACAATAATTCATGTTTCATTTAGTTCATCAAGCAAAAATCAAAATATCACACGCATACGTTAGAGATAATTAAAACTGATTCACACACATCTTAGGCGCACTCTAGCTAACAAAACCCCTCAATCAATTAGACTAAAACCTATACAAGTTTACTTAGCACCCTAATACCTTTTAATTGATTACGTTTGCAAAAAGATTATATAGCAAATTCAAATTTACTAGTATGATGAGTATTGATTTCCAATAAGTAGTGAGAATCTTTAGCCAAAAACCACAAGGTTTGGACTTTCACATTTGAAGGATCGAAATGTGTACAAAGAAATGTTTTTTGAATGAGTTGTGTGAGAGTGAGGAGCGTAAATGGTTAAAAAGAGTGTTTTATGAAATTAACAAGTAATGGTCCTTGTAGTTTATATTTACCTTTCTATTTTCTTTTAACTTATGACTAAGCCTAAACTCTTTTAGAAAATAAACAGAGAAGAACCCCTGTAATTTAAACCAAGATTATAATTCGTATATTTGTTTCCAATTAGTCCAAAAAATATAACACAATAACATTTTTTAAAGAGAGCCCAATGAGTTACAAATACATTAACTTCCCTTTAATTGATAATCTGTTATTGAAAAACCTTTTTTATTTATTTCGTGATGACATTTTGAAAGATCATTTTTGAAAGAATTTGACTACTTACACCTACTTAAATAAGTTCCATTTTCCTATTTAAAAAGCGTAGACATTGTTGGCGTGATAAAACTTCTTTTACAAATATTTCAGATGAGAACCTGATATGATTATTATTTTTCTTAAAAACAACACCATTATAAAACAAATAATTTCTCTCGAGTTACATAAATATATGAGCCACTGACACTACACATTATTGAAATCGGTAAAGCACGGTTTAAAGTTGGCAAAGTAAACACAAGCCTTTGAATGAATAAAAGTAAATTCATTTGTCCCGAGAAAAATCATTAGTCCCGTTGTGAGAGGCCAATTACCACTGTTTTGAAATACTTGCCTTTAAGATGATGAACGGGTTCCTACGGAAATAATAGCCAAGCCATATGAACATAATTATTCTAATTCTGAACGTTCATTTAACAACGTCTTTTGTACCAATATTGAATGGCATTTCGGAAGCCGTAATATTAAGCGATGCTAAGAAAAACTGTCATGAAACCTATTTTTGTATTTTTTTGAATTTTTATATTTTCTTTTTTTAATGATTTTATATTTTATATTTTCCTTTTGAAAAATTTAGTAGAAAATGAAAACTTTTTGGTTTCAGATTTTTATATACATATAATAAAACATAGGTATTATTTCACGAGTTACCACCATTACTCATCTTCCTCCTCTGTCAACGTTTTATCATTTCCAGAGACACTTGCTCATACCCACCTTTTTGTATCACGAAAGTTGAAGTCTTTCTCTTGGAAACTGGTTATGGTAAGATTTTCAGCCGAATTGATATTCGCTGTCCGAAACAATGTAAAATCCATTTATTCCAATTCTTCAACCTGATCCGTTATAAAATGTTAGCGTACACAAATGTGCTTTTTCTTTGAGATGTTGAACGTTGTTGCAGCATGAGAGCAATTGCACTTTGATTGTCGAAGTACAAAGGAATCTTAACGAAATGAAAAGCCATTAGTAAAAAAAAAAAAAAAAAAAAAAATAGTTATTGAGATCCATTCCGTATAATTAGCACCACACCCAGATAATGCAATCTATTAGCCTTTGTACTTGAAATCGTAGTTCTCGTTTGCTTCTTGTAAGACCGATCTAAAAGTAATTAACACCTAAGAATTAAGCGCTACAAAATTATTCGTGAGTAAAACTGGCGTCTCTTGTCCCTGACACCCCGTCTTGAACTGCGTCTGAATATAGCTGTTAGAGACATATTAGAATCCTTCGTGATCCAAGTCCCATTCATTGGTTCCCATTAGTATCAACAATCTTTTTTAACACCGCATTTAAGAGCTTTTTTCGTTTAGGGCTTTTGCCTGATACCGGCACATAAGCAGAGCTACCTAAATAAGGCCGGTCTAATTAATGACAGATACATGGGACTCCAATCATGCCCTTAAAAGTGTAGCATCAACTGTGTCTCCCTATAGATCTTCATCCAATTATTCTATTTTCACCATGTGTGTGTCTACAGAATCACTAATTAGCAAACTATATTTTTCAATAATTTCATAATCATATTTTGATTGGTTTAGGAAGATGCCCTCTAAGACTTTTTGAGAAAATTATATATCCTAAATAAAGAATGACATCTGTCCCATCATTGACATCCTGAACTAAGTTGGTCATACAGATTATCAAACTCATTGCAACAAAGCAGGTATTAGTAGGATAGCAAAAATAATATCGTTTAACAAAATTATGATACCACCAACAAGTCTTTCCTTGCTTTCCGTTTGAAAAGGAGTTGATCAACTGCACCTTATGAAGAAATGTGGATGAAATGAGGAGATACTAACAACATGTCGACCTATGCACTGGTGCTTGTTTGAGACCGAAAAGAGCCTTTGATTGAGCTTGTAAACATGCAATGATGGTATTCTTGAGCAGCAAATCCTCTTGTTGAAAACTAGAGACTCTTCCTTGCGAGCTCGCATGTTAAAGTGAAAGAAGCCCGTTTAAAAGATCCAATTGAATTTCATCATATCATGTTGGCTGCATTTGCTACAAGAACTTGATGGCTCTCAATTCATGCAACCGTGTAAATATTCCTCGAAATCGATTCCTTTCCTTTTGTCCGAATCCTGAGCAACTAATCTACCTTATTTCTTTATACCTCAACAAAATTCGTCTTTCTGACTCTAATCAATCCTATTAAGTTTATAAACATGGACGTTTATCCTAGACACCACCTAATTCTGAAACTTGTAAGTCTTTATTAATCTAATTGAATGTCTTCCTGGGCATTGCATCGAATCCATGATGTTCGGGTTCATTGCTTGTTTGAAGTTCTTTGTCTAACAGAATTAGGAAGCATCAAAGTAACACCACGTGCGTTAGTTTTGAGTTGCTTCTTATTGAGGAGACTGAACAAGAAAGGATCAACGAATTAACGTTAGCTATTAGATGAAGGCTTAGTCCATCTACCAATAAGTTCCAAATGGAGTATGTGTAAGGATCCACATTAGATGACGATCCATGAGAAGATCGAGATCTGTATGAAAAATTATCGATGAAGAGGACATCGAGGAAATAGTGGTGTTTTTTTGGATTGTTCCACATCCTTAAGAATATGAATTAAGAATGTTATCTTTATCTTGTTTGATGGGATACTTGAGTGATGGTCCAACCCTGAATCATGGACGAAGACCACAGGTGACTACCTAGCTACTTTCAACCTCTGTTGGTGCCGCAGCTACTAGAACATCAGACATTTAATAGTTTAAGTGATTGAAAGTCTACTCAATCTAACAAGGTTGATCAGGAATACTAAATTACATCTTAACTCATAATCAATCATTGAAGACACACTATGCAGAGGAGAAAGTAAGCATGCGAACACTTTAAGCGGAAAACGAAAATACAATATATGATTATTAAAAATGAAGTAACTAACCAACCCTCTCCAAGGTGTGAAGGGTACTTATAGCAGTCATCAATGGCCGTCACGTACTCTTAATGTGGGCTACCATGGGCCTTGTCCTCACTAAGCCTATTGAGGTTCAAAATATTACTATATGAGCTATCGAAACGATAAACTGGAATGACCGATACTTTTTGTGATCCAACAATCTCCCCCTAAAGGGAGGTCACTAGTAAAGTCCATTTAACAAAAAGTTAAACCTCACATACTAGCTTTGTCCTCAGTCTTGTGCTCGCAGACTTGTTCTTCTTTACTTATCTGTGAGAACATGATTTCGTGAATCAAGAATGACTTTAGCTGTGAGCTGTTTCCATAGAGCAGAGGACTTGAGAGTTAAATGGAACTTTGTTTGAGATCAACAACCAAGAATAATCTCTTATCTTTATATCTTTGATCTAGCCCCGTCTTGTTATTCCCTTTGACTGTTGTGAGACTAACATGCCATACTTGGGTCCTTGAAAAGCTTGAATAAAACATCTTTCTTGAAAATCTCAAACTATAACACTTCGTCACTTCGAGAAAGACGTTCGGTATCAGAGTGACTGTAACAACCCGAGTTTCATGGACGCGTATGTGATTGAAATTAGTATTATAGGAAAAGATTGTATATAGGATGGTGATTATCACCTCTACAGCTGATATAGTTCGAGCGACCCATACATGTCTTTATTATAGACACATTTATTTTAATTGATTTTCGTCAACATTAGTTAGGCGACTAGTTTATTAGTCGTAAATACACCTTATCTTCCGCATTTTTAATGCGAAGAGGAGGAATATAAACTATATGAGGTTTTTATAACGTCTCGCGTGTCGTAACGTATTTAGGATAGTGGAGATTTCGCAGGCAGGTTTGTAATGAGAGAGGAGTCATTACGAGCATAACAGAATAAAAATGGCGATCGTTGCACGTTTTGAGTATCGTAAAAACTACGACGCGCCCTGGCTATTTTCTTGACCTAAAAATTATTACTATTTACCTTTTCTACCTTTGTTCCTTTGTCCGTGATCACAACCGCGAGTTTAAGTATGCCTTGCACTTAATATTTTTGCTAGCTCACTTTTTATTAATAATGTCTACACAAGGAACAAGCCAATTAATAAAATTAAAAATAAAAAATGATACCCTTTCCCCTACTCCGATGTAGCCGGAAATAGAGCAACGACACACAACCTCAAACTTTAATTTCCCGAGATACATGCATAATCATTATCAAAGGTGCATCCAGTTTGGTATAACCCTTTTGTGTACTCAAGCAAAAACGACATAGTTTTTAAAACGTTTGTCCTCCTTTCTTCCCTCCACTTGTCCGACCAACCTTCACACACAACATACAAGTATTCATTTGTTGATATTAACCGACTTAAAAATACATTCAAACATCACAAAAACTATCAACGTTTACTAAAGAAATCAAGTTTTAAGTGGTTCTCTTCCTCCCTACTTTCTTTGGTGCGAACGACACCCACAACCCCCACATATGATCATGTGTAGTTTACTTCCAACCATCACACGATCAATATTATGATGATTCGTATGACGCATCCATCAAAGTAAATGGACATGCAACAGTATTTGTGTGAGAAGTCCGTATATTATAAAAACAAGGGATTTCGTTTGGTGCTTTGTGAATGGTTGTGGTTCGAAACACGCAAGGAACAAAAGGAGAGTGTGATTTATAGAGTATTTGTTGATATGTTGTTGCGTTGGTTTATTGTTTATGAGTGTCGTTAGGGTTACGTACCCAGGTAACAAGACACACAACTGGTGTTCTTTATAATTTAATTAAGATATTTGGTTATTGACTTTGTTAAGTTTGAGTTTGATTTTTTTCGCAGGTTGATGCGGGGAAGTCCGCGTCTTAGACCAAGGGGGCAGACAAGTGACTTTTATTTTTTCGGCTTAGCGCACCATAAAGATAGTGAGCCCTTCTTTCTATTATTATTTTCGATGTGTTTCTGTTTAATTGATTCGGATTTTTATATATGTATGAAATCATTGCAACTTGTCGGCGGTTTAGAATAATTGTGATATTGAGGTTAAAGTAGGATTAGTATGTAACTATAAGACAAATTGAATGAAATATTTATGAGGAGATTTGGTGGCGAAAACGAGTTTCTAACAGCATTTTGTAATCGGTCTTTTGACAATGAAAAAGTACCAATGTTTCGGGATCTGATTTTGAAAAGTGTGGTTATGTTTTATGAAGATAAAATAAAGCTTTATCACTAGACAAGACTGTTGATAAAAATGAGGTACTTCCTAACTCCCAAAAACGAATGAACTAATATAGCTAGATCGATATAAATACACACTTTAGTAAAAAATGGTTATTTTTAATATATATTAGAATCTGGGATAGATGAAGTCTAAATGGATAAGCTTGGAGCCAACTCCATAGTCCGTTTCGGGGGGGGGCCTTCCGGGAACACACAGTTGTTACGGAATGACATTTTACATAAAATTTCTTTTTGGTCAAAGTCGTGAAAATGTAACATAAAGGGTCAAAATCGAAAGTCAAACTGTCAGCAAAATTTTTATTAAAATTAATTTAAGTCTCTCCGACTCGCGTATGGCGTATTGGTTTATTTTCTTGTCGATTCCGGGTCTCGTAACAAAAACTAAAAAGCTGTCCAGAATAATACGTTTTCGCATAAAATCACCTTTTATGTTCAAGTTTTGTGAAAATGGATCTAGTGGGTCGAATTATAGTCGGGTCAGTACTTAGAAACAATCAAATATATTATATGAAAACAGTCCAAACAATGAAAGTCAACGAAGACTTAATAAACTTTAACGCTTGTGAAGATGACAAGATCGATTAATAAAGTATATCGATTTAATAATATACCAACTGTAATAATTTATTTTGAGACCGTTGGTCGACTCTAAAAACAAAAAATCTCTTAAAATATAACTTTTCTAAAAAAGAAATTTCTAATAATAGAAAAGTTTTCGGAGTTAAGCTGATGTAGGAATAAAATAAAGAAATAATTCATAACCTGAATATAGTGGGTTTTATGATCTCAAGGAGCAAGTTGATTACTCATCACATTGTATAAAATAATATATAAAATATAGTAAAATACTATATATAGAATTTTTTTTTTGTTGAACGATGAACGCATCAATGATTAATACTTTTCGATAAGTAATCGAACGACTCCTACTTATAGGTCGGCATCGCGTTTGTAGGATTTGCGGCTAAACTTATTGTTTAATCATCGCTTTTGATCAGGGTGAGTGCATAGCCTCGCTTTTAAAGTTTTCAATGTTATTTAACTTCCGCAGGGTGAATATTGCTTTTCAATGTAAATAATCGAAGCGCAAACTGTTTTAGATACGTTGAATATGATTTCCTTCACTACCGAGTAATGTCTTTTTACTGTGTGACCGTAGTTACCATGTGTGTGAACGCTAATAAGTGCATTAAATAGATCTATTGAGTTTTGATAACCCTGTGGGTTGAATCCGTTGGGAACCACCCTGTCAAATAGGACATTTTGAGCGTTAGTCTTAGGAGAAGTGGCATAACTTCTCAGGACAATTTCCGGTCCTACGGGATGAATTTGATTAAGTTTCATACTCGGGCTCGTTAGTTGGAAATCAAGTATTTTTATAAACATACTTACGAGCAACTTATACATTTGTGGAACCCAAATATGGGTTCTATGTGTTAATATGTAAACTCTCTGATTTCACATCACGTTTTGTTGACTTTTAATCTTGGTACTCAGGTTAAATATGTGTGATGGACTGGATTGGAGACAAACTCGGAGATCAGACCGAGTGTCTTATAAATTAGGTGTTTATTAAAACTATAATACAAATGTTTTTAGAAATAAATCGAGATGTATTTTGATAACCCCTAAATTTCTATAATGTAGTTGGGAACTTTGATAACTCTGATCTTTCTATTAAATGAACATTGTGTTTTTTATAAAACGACTTGAGACGTTTACTGGGACTACTGTGCATGTATTATGAAGTAGCACCCCAAATATTGTTTTCTGCTGCGTATCGTCGTTTGGGGGTGTTACAGAGTGGTATCATAGCACGAGTTTTAAGTGAACTAAGTCTTTTTACAACAAAACTTGATACTACAACTTTTTTCTGAAAATTTTCACGATGTCCTTATCACCGTGTCCATAATCCACAGCGCTTGCTCGTTATCCCGATCCTAAGAAGCCTTATTGGAATATTTTAGATGCATATTAAAGTGTGTAACAAATGGGATACGCTTGATAATAAAGATAAAAAGTTATATAAGATAGAATACATACACATCTAATCCGTGATGTATGGTTATATTACACGTAATATGATATTCGCATCTCGCAAAAAACATTAAGATATCTTCTTAATGTATTTGACGCAATGTTATAATAAACCATCCTAGTTATATGCTGAGTATAAATTGTTTGCATATGATTAAAGAAATATGTATGATTGGCCTACTAAATAATATTTATTTTCTTTTGTAGTATCCTGGGCGAAACCCTTGTCACCAAGTCGCTGATTTGGATTTACCCACCGAGGGATGAGCCACAACCTGCATACGATTTCTCTTGCACCTGGACCGTTTACCTGTTAATGCTGGTTATCACGAATAACAACAATGGGGTGGGGCTGGCGCGGATGAGTACTTACCTGGGAGAAGCTCGAGGCTATGGTTGACGAGCAGATGGTCGTTCCAGCGTTGATGAGATTGCCGAGCAATGGTTGTGCCACCGTGGATGGTGCCTGACCAGTATTAGTGGGTGGGAGGAAGGACGCAGTGATCGCTCCCACGTGGAGTGAGGTAGTGGAGGGGCAAGTGGAATGCTCCATATGATAACATGAGAGGACTTGGCTGGGCTAGTTAGAGTGATATGACTTAGAGGATATCCTCAGGATGGGTTTTTGGTGAGAGGAGGTCTGGGAGGTAAATAGAAAAGGACTGGTTGATGGCTATACCACAACCCCTATCATGCTAGCGGAGCCACCGGCCTAGCGTCTACAGGTAGGAGGACATCTACTACGGTTGAGCTAGAGTGAGACGTCCTATATTCCTCCGGTACCCCATAGACTCCTGTACCTCATGTATTATCGAGGATCTAGAGTAGCCATCCCACTGATAACCAAGACAGGGCATGGCATTTAGTGAAGAGTGGTCATACCAAGGTGAAGTAATTCATAGATAGGCAGCTGGTGTTGCCATTAGGAAGCAATGGTCCCGAGAGTCCTTGCGTTGAGTTGGGGGTGCAAATGCAATGGTGATGGGCCCTCCAGATGATATCAGTCTGTTGGATAAGTGGGAAGCAGTTGGTGTTCAGGTCGAGTTGGGTCAGCAGACTTCTACCCGAGAACGAGATCGGTTTCAAGATTGACTCAGCTCATCAGAGCCTTGCAGGTAATGTGCAGTCAAGAGACATGCGAGATCCAGCAGCTGCAGGACTACTGTTACCAGAATGAGGCAGGCATGAAGCACGCTGATGCGGTGTCATTTTTTGGTATTGATGAGTACAATGATTGCAACCTTAGAGAAAAGACCCATCAGACCCAATTAGTCATATTTTATCAATACCCTTTTGATTTGATTTTAGATATGACCAATTGATACCACTAAACGCTAGTGTCAGTTATGAGTCCCATGCTGGTCCGGGTGTATATTGGCTTTTGTAAACATACCGCAATGCCATTTGGATATGTTAGGATATATCTTATATTAAGTAGAACTTAGACTCATTATGATTGATGTATCTTTCTTGGAACCGAAGATATTGGTAACTCTTGGGGGATTTTGGTTGATACTTGTACTACCCCCCGCATTGGAATTAATATGATATGGAACTAGGACTTCTTTGATTTATGAGATGTAAGGATTGTGGAGTTGATAGTAATAATTGGTTAGTCTTGCTATTAACGACTACCCATTCCGAGAGTGGAACGATTCATTTGGTGGATCGTATCGTACGTGTAAGATATTATCTTGCATAGGTCCATGAGTGGGAATTAATTTGAAACTTGCTGTGACCGTTACACAAACTGTAGATTCAATGATGGTTTGATGTGACTTGAATGATTTTAAACTGTTGAATTCAAATAACGAATTTGTTGTTGACCGAATGTCGTTTCGCGAAACAAATTGCACCATGTTTGTATAAATGTGTTTTGATGTAAACCATGGGAAAAATGTGGTTTTCAAATTATCATAAACTGACTCCAAATGGTGTCAGAATAAAATTTTCTTATTAAAAAAAAACTCTTTTCTTTTTTAATATTAGAATGGAGAGGAGGTGCTATCTGCCTTTCGCACTTTGAAATAAAACTTGATTTTTACACTTCGAAAATTTTCTATGAAATAAATTTACCGTGAAGCGTATTAAAAGAAACGCTGTTTGGACGAAAAAGGACAAAGAGGTCGATTTGAACTCAATTAGCATAATCCTGATCAACTATGCATTAAATAAAGAACCACCGCTATGTCAGAATAAATCGTCACCCTAAAACCTTGGTACTTGAGAATAAAGTTAGGTTGTCAATGCTTCCCGATGAAGAAGAAAAATAATTTACCCTATATGGATACTATATGCAAGTGACGCCTAATCCTTAATCGATTTTGCATGGCGAGCGTTCTCATAGCACGTCAATATGACTGAGTCGTTACCGAAGCAGAAATACCCACCGGGATTGTTCAAACGAGTTGTGTCTAAAAAGGAGTGATGTTGTAGTTTCTTAGTATTTAGGAGCAGTAAATTGTGTATAAGACACTCAAAACCATGTATAGTCGGGAGTGCTATAAGACAAAGATAGATTTATGAGTTATCATGTGTGAACCAGATACGCGACACGAGAAGGATCATCTTGGGATGTAAAGATTCCTAAGGGTGGGTGCGAGCATTAGATGGTTAGTCTCGTTGGTTGAAAGTGAATAAAGAGACGACTTTCTCCTACGGAATGTGTTGTGTGCCTTTGACGTATATCGACTGATGGCCGTGAAGAAAACTTCGTTTCACCCGAAATGAGTATGGGTAGTAATGGTCGTAATATACATTGATGACGTCAGAAGTATATTAAATGAGACACTATTACGATATTTGTACATACGTTTAAGTGTAGTGGCCCTTACTCCGGACGTGATGACCCGAAGGTGCGAAATAGTGGCGAATTGACTTGAAATTCTAGCTAAATGGGTAACGTCTGTTTTCATTTACTAAGGAAGAACAACCAAAAGTAGCCAACGATATTATAAGTCGAGCAGGTATAAAATTATGAGTGTGATATGTTTGCGACTTTAATGATTGATTCATCAATGATGCGACGTGACAGAAGGGACCAAACCACAATGTTATCGCCATGTGTAGAAACGTAGAAATTTTTATCTTCGACCGAACGATGCAATAAGTCCAATTGAAGCCTAAGTATTGTTTTTCTTAATTGATTTTGACTTGTCATTTGACATTATGTGTTGTAGTCGGGATGTGTCGTCCGCCAAATTATGTGGCAATCAGTGCTATATGCATGTTATTGCTTTAAATGGAAGTGTGATCGTGTCATGTCACTTTTTCGTGCCAGTGATGCGGTTTAGTGATGTATTCGAATGGGTGAACTCCCCAATAGAATTTTAGGATGTAATAAGGTGGGTGGACATCGCTGAAAGTCTTGTTTGACGATTTGTGGCTTTGACTTTGGCAAGCTCGGTACATGAGGAAATGTAACCGTAGGGGGATAAAACCAAGTGTTTAGAAAGAATAATTAATGCGAAAAGCTCCCAAAAAAGCGACTCCGCTATGTATAATAATCGCCAATGCTATGTTTTATAAAGTGCGAGCGTGTGAAATGCCTTTTTATGAGGCCAATATCATCGAGTCATCATTAAAGATGCGACGATACAATAGGTACTTTATGATGATTGAATTGGGCATAGCTAATATCTCGGAAGATGATTATGGAGATCTAAATGTATCGGATATTTTATTCGTGAGACCGAGAGGCATAGTGTTCATGATACCATCACCGAAAGGACGACTGTAGGGATTTTGTATTCTTTAGATTTGAATAATAATTAGTCTTTTGATTTGGATAGTGATAGTAAAGAATCGAATATCAAATTTGATTATTAACGATCTAGTCTTGTGGTTTTAGTGAGCAACATAAGTTTTGTATTTTTGGTAACGTACGCATATTCTCGGCTTTTGAATATTTGGTAAAATTCCGTATTTGAGTGCGACATATACTTTGATTTTAATTAACGACGTAATAATTATTTTAATCGGATATATTCCGTGACGTATATTGTTCACGTCAGAAAAAACGGACCGACTATAAAATTAGAACGAACGTGACATATCATTTTGTCCGAATATATTTCACGACTTGTTTACCCTCTTTTGATAGAGCAACCTTGGTTTGTTTTGATTTCGTGATAAGTGGAATTACCGCTTGATTTTGTGACTTTCCATCCAAAATAGTCGAAGCGAATATTGTATCGCAATTTATTTTCGAAAGAACATAAGGATTCTCGTGATGACGAGAAAGCCGTCATGGCAACGGAAGAGAGATAGACGGAAAGAAAGACCGAGCACCGAGGACGAGGCGCTCCTTAAGGTGGGTGAAAGTAACAACCTGAGTTTACACGACGCGTATGACGAACGAATGTGTCTACGTCATTATTATATGTTACAGCTTTTGTTTATGTATGCGAAATGTACCCAAACATTTTAAAATTTTATTTGTCATAAATAATTATCTTCGTATTTTATTGCGAATGGGAATTTAAAATATTTGTTTTTGACGTCTCGCGAGTCGACGTTTGATCGCGCGTTCGTTAATCGTTTTGAGTATCATAAAAAGCTACAACGCTCACCCCGTTGTTATTTTCTGTGACCGTTCAATTAATACTTTTAACCTTGTCACACTTTGTACCAATGTCCGTGATCAAAACCCGCGTTTAATGATGCCTTGCACTTAAATTGTGTCTAACTCATTTTTATTTTAATGTCTACACAAGGAAATGCAAGTAATAAAATTAAAAAAAAATATGATTCCCTCCCCCTAGCTCCTATGTAGCCGGCAATAGAGCAACACACACAACCCAAAACTTTTATTTCCCAATACATGCATAATCATATTTCAAAGTTGCATCCATGGATTGGTAATAACCCTTTTGTGTACTCAAGCAAAAACACATAGTTTAAAACTTGTGTCCTCCTTTCTTCCCTTCCTCTTGTTCAGCCACCTTCACACACACACATACAAGTTTCATTTTTGAGTTTTAACCACTTAAATACATTCAAACATCAATCAAAAATAGTCTAGGTTGATAAAGAAATCAAGTTTTAATTGGTTCTCTTCCTCCCTCTTTTCTTTTTGGTTCGAACGGCACCACAAACCCCCACAATATTGTCATTTGATTTTTCCAACCATCACACATCTTTGTTATGATGATTCTATGACCATCCATCAAAGAAAAATGGACATGCAATAAGGTTTTTGTGTGAAGTCGAATATTATTAAAAGAGTAAATTGCATTAAATCATAACCTAAAGTTTTCGGCCAAATTAATCTTCCGACCAAACATTACGAAAGTGCAAGGACGTCCCTGGGGGAAACCCTATTGTGTGCAAGGTTATCTCCCCTGTGGGGCAAACTTTTGAGCGAATTCTCTGCGGTTCATAGTATCGTCGCTTCGTGGACGTACTTCACTAGACGTTTCCCCACAGTGGACAATCCTCTGCACTTTCGTAACGTTTGGGGACGAAAGATGCTATTTGGTCAATCTTAGGGATGATTTAATGGCAGATTTTACTCTTTATTAATAATCGACCTTCACACAAAACCTTATTGCATGTCCATTTTTCTTTGATGGATGGTTATAGAATCATCATAACAATGATGTGTGATTGATTGAAACAATCAAATGACAATATTGGGGGGTTTATGGTGTCGTTTCGAACAAAAAGAAAGAGGAGGAAGAGAACCAATTAAACTTATTCTTATCACCTAACTATTTTTTAGTGATGTTTTAATGTATTTAAGTGGTTAAAACTCAAAAATGAAACTTGTATGTGTGTGTGTGAAGGTGGCCGGACAAGAGGAAGGGAAGAAAGGAGGACACAAGTTTTAAACTATGTGTTTTTGCTTGAGTACACAAAAGGGTTATACCAACATTGGAAGCAAACTTTGAAATATATGCAATGTATTGGGAAATAAATTTTGTGTTGTGTGTAGTTGCTCTATTGCCGGCTACATAGAGCCTAGGGGGAGGGAAATCAGATTTTTTTTTTAATTGTTATTACTTGCATTTCTTTGTAGACATAAAATTAAAGTTAGTTAGACACAATTTAATGCAAGGTCATCATTAAACGCGGGGGCGGGGGTGTTTTGATCACGGACATTAGGTACAAATGTACAAGATAAAATAATAATTTACGGATCAAGAAAATAACAACGGGGCGCGTGTAGCTTTTTTTTATGATACTCAAAACGATATAACAGCGCGTGATCAAACGTACGACCGGAGACGTCAAAAACAAATATTTTAAATTCTCATTCGCAATAAAATACGAAGATAATTATTTACGACAAATAAAATTTTAAATGTTAACATTCGCTTACAAAAAAAAACTCGTAAAATAATAATAATGACGTCGAACTTGCGATCGTCATACGCGGTCGTGATACTCAGGTTTTACTTTCCACCCACCTTAAGGAGCGCCGTCCTCAAGGTGCTCAGTTCTTTCTTTCCCGTCTCATCTGTCATCCGTGGCATGACGGCTACTCGTCATCACGCAGATTCATATGTTCTTCATAGATAAAAAGCGATACATATTCGCATTCGACTATTCTGATTGATAGTCAACAAAACAAGCGTAAATTATTCCACGAAATCAACACAAAACTGCAAGGTAGCTCTTAACAAAAGAGGCAAAAAACAAGTCGGTGAAAATATATCGACAAAAACCAAATCACGTCTTCTAACTTTTATAGTCGCGATTTATTCATACGGAACAATAATCGTCACGGAATATTTCCGATTAAAAAATTAACTACGTCTTAATATAACAATCTAAAGTATATGTCGCACTCAAATACGGAATTATACCAATATTCAAAACCGAGAATATGCTTCGTTACCAAAAATCCAAAACATACGTTGCTAACTAAAACCAAGATAAACGATAGACGTTAATAATCAAATTTGATATTTATTTTTATATCACTATCCAAATCCAATACTCATTATTATTCAAATCTAAAATACACATGTCGTCCTTCCGGTCTCATTCAACAATGCCTCACCGGTTGCGAAAAATAATCCGAAACACATTAGATCTCCTAATCATCTTACGATATTATTACGCATGCCCACATAATCACATAAGTACCTATTGTACGCTCGCCATCTTTTACATGATGACTCGATGAATTGGCCTCATACAAAGGCATTCATCACGCCCGCTTTTAACCTAGCATTGGCGATTATTATCACATATCGGATTCGCTTTCTTTGGAGCTTTTGGGCATAAATACATCTCTAACACTTAGGAGTTTATACCCCTACTTTACATTTTCCTCATCGTACCGAGCTTGCCACAAGTCAAGCCACAATCGTCAACAAGACTTTCAGCGATGTCCACCCACCTTATTACATCCTAAATTCTCACTTGGGCGATTACACCCATTCGCTTACATCCTAAACCGCATCACTGGCCACGAAAAAGTGACATGAACGCTCACTACCATTTAAAGCACATAGCACATATAGCACATAATCCACATAATTTGGCGGCGACAATCCCGCTACAACACATAATGACAAATGACAAGATCAAATCAATAAGAAAAAAATAGCATCATGGACTTATTGCTTCGTGTCGATCGAAAATAAAAAATCAACGTTTCTTCATGCGACTAACATTTGTTTGGTTTAGGTCCTTCTCGTCACGAAGCATCATGATGAATAATCAGACAAGGTCGAAATACTCACACTCATAATTTAATACTGCTCGACTTAATACGTAGCTAGTTTTATGGGTTGTTCTTCCAGTAATAAAAAGACTTTACCATTTACTAGAAATACAATCAATTCGCCACCCTCTTTACCCTCGTCCTCTACGTCCCGGATGTAAGGGCCACTACACTTAACCGATGTCAAATTATCGTATAGTGTCTCATGTAAAATCTTTGACGTCATCAATGTATAAACTTACGACTAACTGACCATGACAACTCTATTTCGGGGTAAGAAGTCTTCTTCACGGCCATCAGTCGATACGTCAAAGGCAACATACATCTCAAGTAGGAGAAGTCGTCTCTATTTCCCACTTTCAACCTCGGGACTAACCATCTCAGCTCCCACCCACCTTAGGAATCTTTACATCTCCAAGAAGATTCCTTCTCAGTGTCGGTATCAGGTTCACACCCTTGATAACTCAAAGCTATCATTGTTTACTAGCACACTGACTATACTTGGTCTTGACGAGTCTTCATAACAATTACTGCTCCTAAATACTACGAACTACACATCACTCCTTTTTAGACACACTCGTTTCGAACAATACCGTGGGTATTTCTGCTTCGGAACGACTCGGTCATAATGACTTGCATGAGACTCTCTCCATGCAGTCGATAAGAGTAGGGTCACTTGCATAAGTATCCATAATAGGGTAAAAATATTTTTCTTCTTCTGGAAGCTTGACCCAAACATTTATCTCAATTACCAAGCGTTTTAAGGGTGACGATTTATCTGACATAGCGTGGTTCTTCCTAAATTATGCATAGTTGATCAGGTTATGCATAATTGAGATCCAAACGACATCATGTCCTTTTTCGTCAAAACGTTTCTTTTCCATACGCTACACGCGTAAATTTATTTCAAGAAAATTTTCGAAGTGTAAAAATCAAGTTATTTCAAAAGAGAGAAAAGAAGATAGCACCACCTTCCATTCTTATTATTTAAAAAAAAGTGTTTTTTTTAAAGAAAATTTTATTTGACACCATAGGGTCAGTTTATGAAATTTGAAACAAATTTTTCCAAGTTACCACAAACCTTATTATACAACAATGGTCAATATACTTCGTGCAGGCAACGAACATTCGTTCAACACACAAATTCGTTATTGAATCACGTTTTAAAATCATCAAGTCACAAAACATCATTGAATACAGTTTGGTCAACGGTCACAACAAGTTTCAAAAATAATACCCACTCATGGACTATGCAAGATAATATCATACACGTGCGAAAGATCCACCAAACGGAATCGTTCCACGCTCGGAATTGGGTCAGTCTAATAGCAAGACTAACCAATATACCTATCAACATCCACAATCCTACAACTCATAATCAAAAGAAAATCCTAGTTCCATAACCATAATAATACCAATGCCGGGGGTAGTACAAGTACAACCAAAATCCCCCAAGAGTTACAATATCTTCGGTTCAAGACCGATACATCCAATCATAATGAGTCTAAGTTTCTAATACAAGAATCCTAACATATCCAAATGGCTGCGGTGTTTACAAAAACCAAAATACACCTGGCAGCATGACCTCACTAACTGACACTAGCAGTTTAGTGGCTATACAATTGGTCATCATCTAAATCAAAAATCAAAAGGGAATATAAATATGACTACTAGGGTCCTGATGGTCTTTTCTCTAAGGTTGCAATCCGTCTCTCCAATCCCAAAATGCATTGCATCAGCGTGCTCTCCCTGCTGCTCATCTCGGTAACAGTAGTCTGCAGCTGCTGGATCTGCGTGTCTCTCTGCTGCACATCTACCTGCAAGGCCTGAACCTGCTGAGTCAATCCTGTAACCGTCTCGTCTCTCTGGGTAGAAGTCTGCTGACCCAACTCGACTGACCACACCTGCACCACTATCTATCCACAGCCTGAATCATCTGGGACCCATACACTGCATTTGCCCCTCATCCATCAATACTCGCGGACCAATCTCTCAATTGTAACACCAGCTGCTTATCTCTGCATTACTTCCTTGTATGACCCTCTTCACTAACTGCCCATGCCCGTACTCTAGGTTATCCAGGCGGGTACTCAAATCCTCGATCATACATGGAGGTACAGGAAGTCATGGGGCTACCTGAGGAAAAGACGGTCCCTCAGCAACCGGAGTAAGATGACCTTCCTACCTCGAGACGCTAGCGTGGCACCGGCTAGCACTGGAAGTGGTGTGGTAGCAAGCCATCAACCATTCCCATCAATTACCTCCCAGACTCCCTCCTCACCAAACACATCTAGGCATCACTCAAAAGTCATCATCACCCAACAGCTCAGCAAGTCCTCCTCCATGTCTATCATTGGAGCATCCATTGCCCCTCCACTACATCAACTACGGGAGCGATCACCTGCTCCTCCTCCACCCTAACTACTGGCTCAGCGACCCCCTCAACGGCAGGCACAACCATCTGCTCGGCAATCTCATCAACCGCAGGAGACACCATCCTGGCTCGTCCACCATACCTCGAGCTCTCCAATAAGTATCAACCGCCGCCACCACCCATAGTATGTTATACGGATACCAGCATACCCAGGTAACGTGCAGGTGCAAGAAATCAGTATGCAGGATGTGGCTCATCCATCGGGAAATCAAATCACGACCAGGTGACAACGGTTCGCCCATGATACTACAAAAGAAAATAAATACTTATATTAGTAGCCATCATACATATTTTTAATCATATCAAAATTTATAACTCATTCACATACTAGGATGGTTTATAACCATTGCTCAAAACATAAAGAAGATTTATTTTATTTAAGATTTTTCGCGAGATGCCGATATATCAATTACGATGTAAAATAAACCATACATCACGGAATAGATGTCGTATGTATACATACTTATATAATTATTACTTATATCAAGCGTATCCCACTTGTTACACACATAATATGCAATCAAATATACCACATAAGGCTTCTAAGGATCGGGAAGAGAGGCGCGCATGGATATCGGACAACGGTGAAGGACTCGTGAAAATTTTCCAAAACATTGTAGTCCAAGATTATTTTTTTTGTAGAAACGACATAGTTCACTACAAAATCGTGCTCTGATACAACTCTGTAACACAACCCAAACAACGATACGCATCGGAAGTACACATTTGGGGGCACATTCATAATACATGCACACTACCCAGTAAACGTTCAAAGATACGTTTATAAAACACAATTTCATTTAATAGAAAGATCAGAGTTACAAAGTTTCGCCCAACACCATTATAGAAATTTATTATCTAAAATCACAACACTACGTTTAATTTTTCTAAAACATTAATAAAAGTTTTTATAACACTAATTTACTAAGACACCGTTCTTGAGATCCCGTTTCGTCCCATCCGCCTTCACATAATTAACCGGAGAGACACGCTTAAAAAGTCAGCAAAACTGAGTGAATCATAGAGTTCTACAATTAACACATAAACACATATTTGGGTTCCACAAATACGTATAACGTTGGCTCGGTAAGTAAGTGTTTGGGAGCGCGAAGATTGTATGAAGTCCAAGTATCCTCAGTTATTCGTTGATCATACTAATGAATCGGCTAGTTAAATCTCGGGATAAGATTTCCTAAAGGAGGGGATACTGTGACAACCATGATTTGAGCAGGTTAGTTTATACCTTTAGAAATGGCTAAGTGTCCATTTTGTATGTTTCTTGCATGTTATGTGTTCATTGTGTATGTTGAAGTGGTTTACGTATGTGCATGATGTCATTTTAGAGGTAAATGATTATCTTATTTTGTGTGCATATGAGTTTGGTGTTAAGTATTCCATTTGTTCACGTGTGGTGATAATGGAAATGAAAGACGTGTTGCATGCATTGCTACGTCAATTCTTGGGTTTTAAGAGTTAAGCGTTTATAAGAAGTGTAAGTTATTGGAAAGGAAGCATGTGAGTGAAATATGGAAGTTTGCAGTAAACATTCCATAAATAGAAAGTGAAATGTGAAATGAAAAGTTATTTTTAGAAAGTCTAGTAGGTGGCGTTTATGTAAAAAGGTTTACCCAAATTAGCTTAGGTTTTTTATGAAAATTTAAGGTAATGAAGGTAATTAGTTAATTATTAATAAAATAAAAAAAAATATAAAATATGTTTACATAAGGGGGGCCGATCGGTTTTGGGTTTTCATGGGCTTAGGAAGTTTTATTTGTTTTGTCAAATTGTATTTAGGAAAGGATAAGGATGCTTTAGGGTTAAATACCATTAAACCTAGTTATTCCCTTCCTCTTCCCCTCTTTTGGTCGTTCATATGCAGCCCCAAAACCCTAAGGAAGTTGATTTTCATGATTTATCCAAGAAACCGTAAGAACTTGTTGTTTAGGTGCTAGCATTCAAGGTAAGTGTATTCATCCTAGTTAGATTTATGTATTCATGTAACATAATCATTGATGGATCATTAGGGTTTTAAAAATCTATAATTAATGATGTAATTAATGGGTTTTAAACATTAAAAATTGTTTTTAGGGTTTAATTAAGGTTTAGATGTGAATGATTAGGGTTTATCATGTTAAATTCGTAACTGGAATCTGATCAGAATTTTAGGTCACCTTGCGGAAGTCATAACTAGGTCATACGGATAGCTTTTAATGATTTTCTTGAGCCTAAAATTAACTACAGAGAGTCTACTTTCCAACTCCGTTAGTTTCATGAATTAAAAGTCAGTGGAAGTTAGTCAAATAATTTTTACAAGATTCATTGTCAAAACTGTGATTTTGGGACAGATTTGAGTCTGATTTTAGGATGTTAAACCCCTACTTAAAATTCAAATTAAGGTTAGCCAAAACACAGAAGTCAAGTTCTATATGTCTATTAACTCCCACGGGAAAATTAGGCTCTGAATAGTAGTCTTAGTATGGTTAATAAGTCTAAACTTTTTAGTGCGCGTGCAGGTCTGAATTGGGACAGTTTTGAAGTTTGATTTTCTTTGGAGTACTTGTGCATGTAAATGGCTTTTGGGAATCAAATGGTAGTTATAGAGAACATAAAGGAACATAGATGATTTTTGGTATAATTTATAAAGTTCATCAAGTAAGGTTTTTAAGTTAGTCAAGACATACTAAAATTCTGCATTTTTGAATAAATTGTAGTTAACTAATGTAACGTGTTAATGAGAAGGTTAAGATTAGGCATGGTTTCGGGGTGACCCATGATGGTTAATCAAACCCTTAGACATCCATCATATGAGTGTTACATGGACATAAGCATTTGGCTTAGTCACGTGTAACACGACTGTGTTTGTATTGTGTAGCTTGTGTTGATATTCTTTGGAAGCTGGTTGTGCATCAGGTGAGTTTCATAGCCCCTCTTTTCTTATGATTTATTGGGGTGGAAATGATGCAAAGTGTTTGGAAATATTTTGATTATTGTGATAATGAGTTGTCAAAGATGCATGGACTATACGTGACTATTGTATGTTGTGTGCTACATGTTTTGTGATGTGATATTAAGAATTGCGAACTAAGTCAGGGGGTCTCCTGCGGGTATCCATGGCCTGTTCAGTGGATGGTATTGTGGCCTAGCGAGCAAGAAGGTTACTTTGGGAGTATCCATGGCCTGGGATAAGGGGGTAACCACAGGGACCTTGGTACGATATGAGACATCTTGTGGTCATTTGCTGGGTATTTGTATGATTGATTGGATTTGCATGTTAGCCTGTATGATAGTTCATTTATTTTCATGCAATGTTTTCTTTATTATCACAGTAAAGTACAGTTAGATTTGATTATCCTGTCTTAAACCTATGACTCTCACCAACATTATGTTGATGTTTTAAGCATCATTTTCAGGTAATCATCTTGAGAATGTTAAAGTTAGGAAGAGTGGCTAGTGAGACCATAGGCTTGCATGCGGAGTCATTCTCCTAGAGATTTTATTTATGTCATTTGATCTGTTTGATACTTAGATGTTTGTTGATTTTTTTAGACTTTTAGATAATGTTTCCTTGTGGTATGAATTTGCTATCGTAATGCAAGACTCCTTTATCTTGTGTTGGGTATTGTCATGACACATAGTGTCCCATTTGATTATCCTTTTTTCATTTAGTTCTCTCTATTGTTAACACCATTGTGTTGTGATGATATCCATGATGTTACGCCTCGTGTTTCCGCCTAGGCGGGGTGTGACAAGGTACGTTCTATGTAACTTTTACGTATTTATTTTGCAACTGAATAAGTTGGGGCCCTAACAGTCCATTAAATGACACGTAAAATTACTTTGGAATAAGTAATATTTGGCCCAATTTGTTTTTATTCAATCATAATATGATATGACAAAACATCATTGTTTAATTTAGTCTCATCTGAAAGTGTTTGCTAGGTCATGTATACAAAAAAGTTATGTGTTGTGATTACGATATTTCAAATTTTGATGATCATCGATTCTTTTTTTATTTCAGGTGGAACACTTATTGGGTAAGAAGCGGAAAAAGGAGCAGCAAGATTCTCTTAGGTACGTTTGACTTGCATATGAGTATTTCTCGCATACGTGCTTTCTTTTAACCAGTTAAACAGGCAACTATTCAACACGGTTCAGAGAGCACTTTTAGTCTGGGTTGGTGAATGGAATCCCCCTATCAAGCAAGAAAGAAGCGGCTAATTGATTGACCAAGTATATCCATTAATGCTTCCTGCACCTACTTGGAAACGTTCATGAGTTGTGTGATTTGTAATGCATATATTTAAGATTTCTTTTTGCTTGCCGATCATGATGCATTTGTAACAAAGACAGTTTTATAACATATACAAAATATATATTTGAGTACTTCTGTAAGCAAACACCCCGCAGCGGGAGCGCGGGCTTATAATCTCGTTTAAATTAGAAGACGAGATGAGACCGCAATGAATTAATAGTTAATATTGATTAGTTGAAATTATTGTAGATCATCTGGGTGGAAATATGTTTGGACTTTGTTTATTTGACGTCGAGTTTGGCTATGGTTCGGATATTCTTTACCTCTTCTTTTTACGATTGTTATGATCTATCGGTTGTCTCGTTATTTGATACTCATATAGATATTCTATCCTTTCTTTTAAGGACTCTCATTACTATTGATCTATATCTATTTACACATTTGCAAGCATTATATTCGTTGCCTATTATTTGATTCGATATTCATTCACTACCTATTTGATAATTTCGTTGAACCCCTTGAACTCATTTCACACATGCTTCATTTGACATTGCCGTGATATGAACTTATTCTTTTTTTAGACATGACCTTTTGTTGACATAATATGTTTCGTTTTGATATGCTATATAACCCTTTGTTCTGTTCCGATGCCTGAGCTAACTAGCCATGGAGGTACCATGGCCGCGTCATTGAGGCACCAATAGCGTGACAGTATCTGTGACGGTGTGATCAGTCCATGACGTTTCCTTTTGTTTTGTATGCTCTATTATGCACTTAGCCATATATGATTTGATTTGTAGGGAGCGTATGGATTCATCCTAGGTATTTGGTTCAGTTCAGTTTTAGTGCATGGCTTAGTGTGGTGCCAACACCCCATTGCACTTTTGTTTCGGTACATGTGGAGATTGCAACTCCCTGGTACAACTTGCTATGATATATATGATTATTTAGTTTAAGAGTGTGGCATGTTTTATACTTTTGTTTCGAGCTCGTGGGGCATTTCTACATGTTTTGTTTGTCTACCTAATTCGTTGGCTACCAATTTCGTTTGGCTATCTAATTCGTTTGGCTATCCATTTTGTTTGGATACTTATTTCGTTCAGCTCTTATGATATGAGATCTTTGTTAACTAGGTTATGGTGATTCTATTTCATTTACTTATGCATATTTGAACTATCTATTTTGTTTATATCTGTTCACTGAGTTTTTTAGCTCAGCCGCATTTCTTTTCCTCGCGGCAGGTAATCAAGGGAAGTAGGGATACGAGTGAAGAGTGCATAGGAGCTCATATTGGACCAGTTTGATGGACTAGCATACCACATCTACACTATAAGTTGTTTAGAAGTTGGATTTTGGATCCGTTGCTATCATAGACCTTTATGTTATAGACTTTGTATTTACTTAGTAATTGGTGTAATTATGTCAACCCGTTTTATTAGTAAAGTCTTCCGCTTGCATATGTTTTGGTTTTGTAAATGTGACATTCGGACCCATTTCAGGGCGGGGTGTTACAGTTACAGTTAAATAGTGGGTGTTAGAAGTAGTGTAGGTTTGTTTCTTCATTAGTCTAAGTAGAGCCTGGTCATTCTTATGAATTGTTTTTGGTAGTAGCTCTTTAGAGCTTTGTGAGTCTCTTAATCGACTGGACTGAGGGACCTCAATCCTCATAATTTTGTGTATACGTTAATTATTTTTAGAGTTATACATCATCGGGGAAACCTTTCCCTAAAAAAATAAAAATAATATCCAACACAATATAAAAAGATCGCTTCTTAACATGACTTATGACAAGAACCATCAAGAAAAATACTTCAAACATAATTAATTAAAAAACGCAAATGAAATTATGACTTCAATAGCACCAAAACCTTTTCTGGAAATAAAGCCTAAGCAACAAAAGTATACGAAATTGGATGTTTGGTACCAAGGTAATGTGATTAGTGAAGTGATGGTTTTCGTGGTTCTCGATTGTTATTCTTCAACTATGATTTTAATTTCTGAAAGTGAAGATAAGTGATCGAAGATGGTGTTGGGTTGATGGTAAATACTTAGTTAGGAGTTGTGGTGCTTGGGATCCTTCGACCCTCACCAAGTGTATTGTGTCTTGTTCTTTTCTAAAAGGAGATTTACGTAAATGAGTACTAACAAAGGTTTTATGTACAAAAATGTGAATAGTTTCTAAAACATTCAAACATAAAGCCTATCAGCTAAACAAATAGCAATAGACCTATAACAACCTAAATCACAAATAGCAGTCCGTTTGGATTACAACCGTATAAAACAAACATGATACAAAACTAAAGCATTAAGTATACTAGCCATTTAGGAGCTCCCATCCAAGCCATAGAGAAGAAATTCTTGGCATCTTTCCATAACGTGAGCAATTGATTAACCGTTTGAGTATTCTTGATCCAAAAACTAAAGAGCTTTAGACGAACTGTAATCATAATTGCATCCCAAATATCCTTTATTTTCCTCTTCTCATTCCTGAACAAACGATTTTTTTTCTAGCAATCCAAATGAAGCAGGAGGTAGTCGCAACAAGCAAGTGGCCAATAAAAAATAAATAAAAATATAAAAAATAAAAAAATCAATAAATAATAAAAAAAATCAATAAATAAAAAAAATAAAATAATAAAAAAATTTATAATAGAATAAACAAATAAAAAAAAAAAAAATAAAAAATACAAAAACAATTAAAATATAAGGGGGGATAAAAAATAAATTTAAATAATCAAAAAAAAAATAATATCAATAAAAATAATTATAAAAAAAAATAAAAAAAAATTTAATAAAAAATTCAATTTAAAATAATAAAAAAATAAAAAAATTATAGAAAAAAACAATAAAAAATCAAATAAAAATTTATTTAAAGTAAAAAAAAAAAAATAAATATATAAAAATAACACAAATAAGACAAAAAATTATAAAAAAAATAAAATATATAATTATAAATTTTTAATCAAAAATAAAGCAAATTAAAAAAATAAAAAAAAAAAATGAAAATAATATTTAAAACAAAATAAAAATAAATACAAAATAACAAAAAAAAAAAAAAAAAAATAAAAAAAATAAAATAAAAAAATAAAAATAAATTAAAAAAAAAAAAAAAATAAAATCAAAAAAAAAAAAATATAAAAAAAATAAGAAAAATAAAATAAATAAAAAAATTAAAAAAAAAAAACATAAAAAGATAATAGTAAAACAAAAAAATAAAAAATAAAACAAAAAAAATATTAAAAATTAAAAAAATACAAAAATAAATTTAACATTAAACAAATAAAATAACAAAAACAAAAAAAAAAATAAAAAATAAAAATAAAATAAACTTAAATAATATAAAAAAATAAAAAATTAAAATGATAAAATAAATATAAAAATAAAAATGAAAATAATAGAAATTAAAATAACATAAAACAAAATAAAAAATATTAAAAAAAAAAAAAATAAATAATATTAAAATAAAAAAAATACATAATATAAACAATAAAAAAAAACCAAAAAAAAAAATATTAATGAAATAATTAATAAAAATAAAAACAAATTAAAAATATAAAAAAAAAAATAAACTATAAATCCCACAAAATCGATACTAATACAAAAACAACACAAAAATAATCACACAAAAAAAAAAAAACTACAATATATAAAAATTATTAAAAAAAAAACAAAAAAAAAAAAAAAATTTAAAAATACAAACAATTTAATAACAAAAAAAATACACATAAAATAACAAACACAAAAAGGAAAAAACAGAAAAACAATAAAACATAACATAAAATTTAAAAAAAAATAAATTCATATAAATTTAAAAATAAAAAAGAAAAAAAGATTTAAAATATCAAAAATAAACAATAAAAAAAAAAAAAAACAATAAATAAACCACCTTGTTTGTACTTCCTTGATTCCTCATTAGTCTTCAGGCTTGGATCCTCGTTAGTTCTTCAAAGACTGAACTGTGTTATAAAAGAGTAGGGGCTATCCTTTCGCAAGTAATATTCAAGAAAGTACCTTATCATGGACTGCGCTTTAACATACTTTCTATTCTTGTTCTCGTTTCTAGGTAACATTGATATTAAGTGCATTCATCTAGCGCGGTCACGCTATTACCATCAATGTTATCTAAGAGGGGCCTAGTATATCTTCTCTTATCTTTCAAGGAGTCTGCAAATCCCTTCTTGATTATCAGACTTCTCATATTTTCCTCTCACTAAACCACATTAGACAAGGCGTTACGCTTAACGAAACTAGAAAAAAGCCAAGAAAAACTCAATGGAAAACCAAATTTGAATCACCCCAATAACTCAGTGGTGAGGATATCTCTCTAAGACTAACTTTTGATCTAGACATGACGTTTACTCCGCACTGGATCACCTAATACTTAGTCCTAAACTTAAGTACTCATGACTCTATGCCTCCTCTTATATCGGTTTCTCAGGCAAAAAAAAAAAAAAAAAAAAGCAAAATAGAAAAAAAAAAAAAAAAAAGAGCAACCAAAAAAAAAAAAAAGAAAAAAAAAAAAAAAATAAAAAAAAAAAAAAAAAAAAAAAAAATGATAAGAAAAAAAAAAAAACAAATAATAATAAGATATGATGCCTATTTCACGATAACTGCTAATTCCAAGTTGTCAAACTGAAATTAACTCCACGACCAACAAGAAGTTATGGTATGGTTTTAGGAATGTGACTAATGCACTAGACTAGTGATTAACAAAACACGCAACATGTTTGGTTTAATTTAGTGTATTATGAAAAAGAAGTTCACAAAGTTTTATTAATACAAAAACAAATTCATTAAATCTAAACTAATCAAATAACAAAAAAACTAAGCTAATCGAGGTACTTCATTCCTATAAACTCCACATGTTTATAGTGCTTAGCTTGGGGCAATGGTTTTGCTAAAGGATCAACAACATTGTCCTCGATAGGAATTGTTCTAATGATCACACCTCCTCTTTCCACGATCTCTCATATGATGTGATATTTACGAAGTATGTTGATATGTGTTTAATCACATATCATTTTTCTTTATTAAAATGAGCTTAAAAGACTAAAAATGAATGGAAAATACAATGTATATGTGTGGTTTGTCAATTGAATTATGCAGGTAACGGATATATCAAATATGGACAAAAACAAGCCAAAAAGGACAAAACCCGAGCACGAGATTGGAAGAGTGCAAAAAATCGAAGCCGAAGAGCGAATAACATCTTTTTTAAATGACCAACCCGTAGACCAACCTGTACCCATTTAACAGGCCGGGTCAGCCCATTAAGATTTATACTATACAAAGCCTAAGCCTTATACATTCTTATGTCCAAGTCTATTACATTTATCCCATTCCTGGCCCATAAAATAACAAAAGCCCAAATCAAAATCATATTACCCGGGTCCAAGTCAACCTTTGATAAAAAAAATGGGTCAAAGTTACTGGGCCTCTATCCCTTTCCCTCTTTTCATAGCGAGTAACAGATTCTAAAAGGCTAGCCTGACACGTTTGCATCACCCAAGGCCACCCTGGCGATCCCTAGCAATTTCATTAATCTGGTTTGCTGGCATATGATCCAATGGCTCATATTGATGGATTCAAAGTTTGTTGAAGATCAAGGGCTATGGATGGATGAAAGGAACACTCCTGAAGACCTAGAACCTTCTACTTAGCATTATAAATAGAGTTGATATTTCACACAGCGCATGAACCTAGCTTTAGTAATATTGAGTAGCTTATTAGTGTAGTTTTTTAGCTTATTGTTTCGTTTTTAATGTAATTTCTTCTTTTAAAGTTTGTAAACGTTTGATTATTAATAAAATCTCATTTTTACTTAAAATGTTTAATGAATTCCTGTTTTACTTTTATGCCAGTTGATTTAATAAGTGTTTAGAAATGATCAAATAAGCTTAATAAGCTCTCCTTTACTCCTTAAGCTAGCACTTAATCAATTAAGCTTTCTAAAACTTAACTGAATAAGCATATTTCCTTAAGACACCTCAAAGAAAGTTTAAGCTAATTTGGATGATAAGCCAATAATGGAAGGGCTTATAGGGACTTTACCAGCTTATCTCTGATAAGCTAGAGCTTGTAGAAAAGCTCATTTGAGCAAATTAGATCCTTGTTAAGCTCGATTAAGGTACATGCTCTTTTTCTACTTTAGCTTATTTACTTAGTTAGCTTATTAATATGCTTATTGGTGCTTTTTCTATGCTTATTCATGCTTAATATATCTAATGTTAGCTTATTAAGTCTAGTTTTTTTAGCTTAAAATAGTTTAGCTAAAGTTTTAGTTAAAATTGTCCTATTTTTAGTTAAAACTGCTTGTAGATTCAGCTTATTATCTAGTGCTTATTTTCCTTAAGTATTTGCTTATTTGTTATCAATATGCCTAGTTCTCCATCTGTTTTTACAAATTGAAGCTCATTTGAATCTGTTTTGGCTTAAAATGAGTTTTCAAAGACTTAAAGGAGTGTTTAGGACAAGGCTGTTTGATATGGTAAAATCAAGTTAAACCTATCCTTGGCTATCAAGTCAGATTTCATAAGCTCAAATTAGTCCTAAGTAGTAGTTTTCATAAGCTTAGAACTAGTTTTGTTAAGTTTTGAAGTTGTTTTTATCTATAATACAAGTCTGTTAGTTCTAAAGTTGTGCTAAATTGCTTGTTAGTTGATTTTTGCTTAAGGTATAATTTTAGTTATCAAAATTGGTTTCATATGCATCATAGAGCATCTATTTTGAGTCATAAGTTCTTAGAATAGCCTTTTAAAAGTTTTAGTCAAATTAATCAGCCAAGAATGCTTGTTAGTGGAGTCTTCCTAAAAGTCTAAGTTTGCATATCAATTTGTGGTTTGATTCTAGCTTTTCTTTGGTTGATATTTGTTTAAACTAGCTTATTGTAGTCTAAGCTCAACCTGTTTTTAGTTTATAGTATGTCAAATGAGTTTTAGAGTCTTAAAAACTAGTCTGCAAGTAGCCGTTTTACATCAAAAAACCCAAAAATAATTAGTGTAGTCTGTCTTTTCAATCTGTCATTTCTAGCTTATTTCTTTATTTTCTTTGCTTAATTCTGGCTTAATTGTGTTCTCTGAGTCCAGTCCTTAATCTGTTTTCATATTTCAGTTTAATCCTAGTGTTCATTAGCTTAAAATCTAAGCTTAAGTTTTGGAAAAAGTCCTTTAAATACCTCTTTTAGTTGATTTTTAGCTTTTAGACTGTGCTTATTTCTTATCCTAAGTGCTTATTAAGTTTAGTACTAGGTCTATTTCTAGCTTATACGTTTGTTTTTAGCTTATTAGTCATCTTAAAGCTTATTATGACAAAATAGTCTTAACTAAATCAAGTAGTCTTTAAAAAGCTAAATTGTGACTTTTATTTGTGCTTTTTCTAGCTTATTAATAAGCTTTAGTCTGAAGTCCCTTTATTAAAGTTGCTTGTTGCTGCTTAAACTTTAGCTATTTTAAAAGAAAATAAAAAAAAATATAATTTCACAAAAAGGGTGTCACAGGGTTCGAACCTGTGACCTTCCCTTCACACACAACACCTGAACCAACGCGCCTTTGGGTCTTTTTCATAATACCTTTGCACCCTTTATTTGTTAAATACAGTTTAGTAATTAGCTTATTTTAGCTTATTGATTTTTCACAGATTATTGGGTGTAGCTTTTTCACTCGTTTTTCTTAGTAACCCTTAGAATAGTGTTTAGTATTTTTATAAATTTTCTCAAATTTTTATAATTAAGTTTAGTATTTTTGTTATAATTTTTAGTGTTATTTAGTTTAAAAGATAGTTTTGAATAATTAAAAAAATTCAAAAAAATATTTTCTGTCTTTTAAAATTTAGTTTAATACATTTTAGTTCAAAAATTTGCATTTTGAGTTTATAAAGTTTTATTTTGTTATTTTTAGTTAATTAGTTGGTTTAATTTAGTTATTAATTAGATTTAATTTGATTTAAATGTCGTTAGAATTTTAAGTTGCCTTAATCTTTAGTTTAGCTGCTATGTGTTTTCCCTTTGCGTTAATAAATTTAGAGTCCAAAATCCAAAATATTGATTATTCAAGCACGTGATCACAAACCAAAACAAGGTTTTCAAATTCCCACTTCGTCAGGATACGACATCCGGGAGATAAAAATATTGTTTGTTCTCAAGCAATTTTTATATCAAACGAGATACTCTCTATACTATTACTAATTTGGTAATTTAGGATATAAATATATTATATATATAAGACTAAATAATCCATACCAAGTTCTTGGCGCCGCTGCCGGGGAAGTTGTGAAACGAATTTCGAGTTGAAGTTTGAAGATTAGTGTATTGAAGATCCTTCCCCGTGAAGTTATTGTTTATTATTTTCTATAAAACCATAAAAATACAAAAATATTTTGTTTTCAATTTATTTTATTATTAAAAGTATAAAATACCAAAAAATTTGAAAAACAAAAAAAAAATAACCGTTGTGTCACTTGTGAAAACGGCTCACCTTTAGTTTAAACAAACTATAAGAGAGGTATAAGGAGGGTTGATCCTACGAACTTCGACCCGAAAGGAGAAGGTTTTTAAAACGCTTCGCGCTTACCTGCTCCTCCGCTTCTTTGTGCGTTTTCTAGAGAGCTACCGTACACTTGTTCGATTATCGGTTGCAAAAATATTTTCATTCTATTTTATTTTTCTTATCTTGTTTTTATTGCATGATCACTCGCTCTACTTTTTCTAATCTATTTTCTCCGCTTAGAGACCCCAAGAGTCTTATTCGATGAAGGAATTTAGGTGAACCATCATCTCTTTTCAACTTCGAAGAAGTTATGAGCATTCCTTATAATAATCAGGGATCGCCTCCTGCGGGACCCCCTTCCTAATAACAATGGTCCACCTCCGTTGGTGAGACCTAATGGGCCAGCTTCCCGATCGATGGAGGAGTTGTGCCAACCGTCTATAAATGGACGGGGCGGACCAATTGCCCCGATTCCAATTCAGGCTACGGATTTTGGACTTCGTCATTACATGATTCAACAAGTTCAAAATACTTGTCAATTTCACGGATTACTGGGCGATGATGACAATAGACATATTGACAAAATTTTGGAAGTCACTCAACATATGAAGCAAAATGGGGTCTCCAATGACGCCCTACGTCTATCTCTTTTCCCATATTCCTTGATGCATTAGGCTACCGCATAGTATGATCGCCTTCCAAGGAATTCCATCCACTCTATCGACGAAATGATGAGGAAATTTCTCTCCAAATATTTTCCTCCTTCGATGGTGACTAAATTAAGGAATGAGATCATGAAATTTCGACAAGAACCGCACGAATCATTATTCGAGGCATGAGAGCGTTACAAATTGTACATTGATTGGTGTCCTAACCATAATATGCTTTTAGTTACACAAATTGATACGTTCTATAATGGTTTGACATTAAGGCATCGGGACACCATCAATGCTGCAGCGGGATGAACTTTTATGCAAAAGACACCAGAAGAATGTTACGAATTGATCGAGAACATGACCGCTCACTACAACCATTAAGACACTTCAGCAACTCAAGACGAGACATCTAGAACTATCTCTTCTACTACTACTACCGAGACTCCAGAAGTTGTTCGACAATTGGAAATGATGAATAAGAATTTTCTAGATATGATGAGACAAATACAATCGGTCAAATCTGTGAGTCCGAAGTGCCAGACTTGTGGTGGTGCCCATTCTTTTACCGAGTGTCTAGCCGTCGATGACTACACTCAAGAGGCTGCTTATGCTACTACGGGTAACCATAATTCGGGGGGTAGTTCCTACCAACCACAAGGTGACCGTAATATGCTTAGCTATCGCTCGAATAATTATCTCGGACCACCCGGTTTCAATCAACCAAATGTGCAAAACAATCAAAACCGATACAATCAAAATCAAGGTTACAATCAGAACCAATGAAATAATTTTAATCAAGCTACGAATAATCAAGTTCAAGTTGGACCTACGAACGATCTCTCGAACTACATGAAGACAAATGAAGTTAATATGAAAGCAATGCAAAATTAAATAAGCAATATGAGGAGGGAATTAAAGAAAGAAATGGATACTACGTTGAGTAGGCAGAACAATGTGTTCAAGAATGATTTAAGGAATGAGTTAAGGAATGAGTTAACGAATGATATTAAGAACATGATGAGCAGTTTTTTTAAATGAATAGTCCCTCGGGTTCATGATCACTTCCTAGTAATACCATTGCTAACCCGAGAGGTGACGTGAAAGCTATTACTACCCGAAGTGGTGTTTCTTATAATGGACCTACGATTCCACCTACTCCGTCTCCTCTCCCGAAGGAAGTGGAACGTGAAACAGAGGCAACAAAGGACAAGGTGCAAAATACAAGTTTATAAAGTACCGCACACGTCCAACCTCCGGTTGTCCAAGACCCGATTCCGGAGCCCGAAGTTTCTCCGAAGCCTAATCCTAAACCGTCAATACCTTATCCGTCGAGGCTTAACGACCAAAAGCTCCGTGAAAAGGCTAATAATCAAATGTTGAAGTTTCTTCAAATTTTTCAAAAATTACACTTCGATATTAGCTTCGCGGATGCTCTTCTTTATATGCCAAAGTTTGCTTCTGCGTTTAAGAGTCTTTTAAGTAATAAGGAAAAATTATTCGAATTAGCAAGTACTCTGTTAAATGAGAATTGCTTGACAATGCTCCTAAAAAAGTTGCCCGAAAAACTTGGAGATCCCGGCAAATTTCTCATCCCGTGTGATTTTCTAGAGCTAGATGAATGCTTAGCCTTGGCCTATCTCGGCGCTAGCATTTATCTAATGCCTCTTTCCGTGTGGAAGCATCTTTCGCTCCCGGAACTCACTTCGACCCGCATGACACTCGAACTTGCAAACCGATCGACTGTTATTCCGAAAGGTGTCGCCGAAGATGTTTTTGTAAAAGTAGGAAAATTTTATTTTCCGGCCGACTTCGTTGTTGTTGATTACGAGGTCGATCCTCGGGTTCCTCTCATCCTCGAGAGACCTTTTTTGAGGACGGCACGAGCTTTAATCGATGTACACGGTGAAGAAATGACTCTTCGAGTCAATGATGAAGCCATTACGTTTAAAGTCGGGCACACTTCGAGATACTCCAGCAATTATTATGATGAAACGGTTCATCAAGTCAATGTCATAGACGTTGCATGCGAGGAGTATGCTCAAGAGGTGCTCGGATTTTTAGATAGTTCAACAAGTGGCAATCCCACTCCTTCGGATCCTATCATCGCTTCTTCGTCCCCCTCGTTCACTCCTTTTGAGGGAGGTGACTTCGTTTTGGAAGAAATCGAAGCTTGTCTTTCAAATGATTCAATTCCACCGGGAATTAATGATGCCGATTTTGATCCGGAGGGAGACATTCGTCTACTTGAAAAGTTATTAAATGAAGACCCGTCTCCAACTCTCCCTCCGATGAAGAATGACGACCTTAAGCAAGTTGATGTTACTTTGACAAAGCCTTCAATCGAAGAACCACCGGAACTCGAGCTTAAGGATTTACCTTCTCATTTAGAATATGCATTTTTAGAAGGAACCGATAAATTACCCGTCATAATTTCTAAAGAATTAAAAGATGAAGAAAAAGCCGCCCTTTTAAAGGTTCTTAAGTCACACAAACGGGCCATCGCATGGAAAATTTTCGACATTAAGGGTATCGACCCTAGTTTTTGTACTCACAAGATCTTAATGGAAGATGATTTCAAACCGGCGGTTCAACATCAAAGAAGGGTGAATCTGAAATTTCATGAGGTTATCAAAAAGGAAGTTATCAAACTCCTTGATGCCGGATTAATTTACCCTATCTCCGATAGTCCATGGGTGAGTCCCGTTTATTGTGTGCCTAAAAAGGGTAGCATGACCGTAGTTGAAAACGAAGATAATGAGTTAATACCCACTAGGTTAGTTACGGGATGGTGAGTTTCTATTGATTACCGAAAGCTTAATGATGCCACTCGTAAAGACCATTTCCCATTGCCTTTTAGGACCAAATGCTAGAACGATTAGCAGGGAACAAATACTATTACTTTTTAGATGGATATTCCAGATATTTTCAAATTCCTATTGAACCGCAAGACCAAGAGAAGACTACCTTCACTTTCCCTTATGGGACGTTTGCCTACCGACATATGCCTTTTGGTTTATGTAATGCTCCAGGCACGTTCCAAAGGTGCATGATGGTGTTCCAAAGGTGCATGATGGCTATTTTCCAGGACGATGAGCGCGAAATGATGGAGGTCCTTCCATGGATGATTTCTCGGTCTTCGAGGATTCTTTCTCTTCATGCCTCTCCCATTTAGATAAAATGATCAAACGGTGTGAAGACACTAATCTTGTTCTAAATTGGGAGAAATGCCATTTTATGGTGAAAGAAGGCATTGTTCTAGGAAATAAGATTTCAAAGTCAGGGATTGAGGTCGACAGAGCTAAAGTTGATGTTATAGCTAAACTCCCTCATCCGACTTCCATCAAAGGTGTTCAAAGTTTTTTAGGTCACGCTGGGTTTTATCATCGATTTATTCAAGATTTTTCTAAAATCGCCCGACCAATGACTCATCTTCTCGAAAAGGAAACTCCATTCATTTTCTCAAAGGAATGTATTGAAGCGTTTAATACTCTTAAGAAAAAGTTAACCGAAGCTTCGATTTTAGTTTCCCCCGATTGGTACCTACCTTTTGAGATTATGTGTGATGCTAGTGATTTCACGGTAGGTGCGGTTTTGGGGCAACGTAAGACCAAACATTTCCAGCCTATACACTATGCAAGTAAGACTATGATGGATGCTCAAGCACATTACACTACTACGAAAAAAGAGTTATTAGCCGTGGTGTATGCTTTCGAGAAATTCAAACCTTAATAGTCTTATCAAAGACCATAGTGTATACGGACCACTCGGCTCTCAAGTATCTTCTTGCCAAGCAAGATGCTAAACCGAGATTGCTCCAGTGGTTCTTCCTAACTCCAAGTATTAGATGTCATTATTTGTGATAAAACAAGGAGCGAAGAATCTCGCGACCGACCACTTATCTAGATTAGAAAATCCTCATCAAGGTGAGCTCGAGAAAAAGGAAATTAATAAAACATTTCTTCTTGAGACCCTCGAAATGATATCTTTTCATGATGATTCTAGTACCCCATGGTTTGTCGACATTGCAAATTACCATGCAGGGAATTTCATAGTAAAAGGGATGTCGTCCCAACAAAAGAAGAAATTCTTTAAGGACGTTAAGCATTATTTTTGGGACGACCCCTACTTGTTTAGGATTTGTGCGAATCAAGTGATTAGACGATGTGTTTACGGTCAAGAAGCCGTTGATATCCTCACGGCTTGCCATAATGGACCCACCGGGGGACATCATGGTGCGAACTACACCGCTAAGAAAGTCTTTGATTCCGGTTTCTATTGGCCAACAATTTATCGCGATGCCCATGACATGGTGAAGTCATGTGACTCATGTCAACGTCAAGTCAAAATCTCGCAAAAGGACAAAATGCCTCAAAATGCAATTCAAGTTTGCGAAATCTTTTACGTATGGGGCATCGACTTTTATGGGGGTACTCTCTAGTCTTTCCTCGATGGAACAAGTACATTCTAGTTGGTCCGTTGAACTACTTGTCTAAATGGTTAAGCAAAAAGCGCTCCCACTAATGTACCTGGTCGTCGTTAAAATTTTTAAAATCTCTCTTTTGCCCGATTAGAACTCTCGTTGCTTAGTGCTATAATTAGTGATCGCGGTACTTATTTTTGCAATGACCAATTCGCAAAGGTCATGCTTAAGTATGGAGTTACTCACCGTCTTTCTACCGCGTATCATCCACAAACTAGTGGACAAGTGGAGGTTTCAAATCGTGGTTTGAAACGTATTTTAGAAAGGATCATTGGTGAAAACCGAGCTTCATGGTCCGATAAGTTAGATGATGCTTTATGGGCCTTCCGTACCGCATTCAAGACACCCATTGGGTGCACTCCTTATAAGCTCGTGTACGGAAAGGCTTGCCATCTTCCCATTGAACTTGAACACAAGGCCTATTGGGCCTTAAAACGTTGTAATTTTGACCTAAAGACCACGGGTGATCACCGAAAAGTTCAAATGAATGAATTAAATAAACTCCAGGATCAAGCCTACGAGAACTCTTTAATCTATAAAGAGAAAACGAAAAAGATTCATGACTCCAAGATTAAAACCACGTCTTCAAAGTTGGTGATCGAGTTCTTCTCTTTAATTCTAGATTAAAGATTTTCTCGGGAAAGCTCAAAACCGTTGGACCGGACCATTCACCGTTGCTCAAGTTTTCCCTTATGGAACCATCGAGTTATCTCAAACCGATGGACCAAACTTTAAGGTGAACGGTCATAGACTTAAGCATTATTTTGGAGGGGACATACCACCGATGGTTG